>JAZHYW010035498.1:0-24874 GCA_037355805.1 Ixodes ricinus
TTAAAACGCTTTTTTTGCCCTTGAAATTACACCGCAACGAAGAAGTTTCTTGGCCAGTGGCGCTGCGTGCAAGTATCATTGAGTCCCACTAGTGTCAGTAAACTCGTGTAAAGAGAAAAAAAAAAAACAAAAAACATTCCAATTGAATATCGCCGCACCGCCCCTTTAAGCAATTATCAAGCGAGAAAGATATATATGAGGCTGATGGCAGAGTAAAGCGGTCGCTCTTCTGAGCAAAACGAAAGAAATAAAACAAGAAAATCCTGCGTGTGAAGGAGCAGAGAGCGAGAGAGAGAAAGAGGCAGAGAGAGACAGAGAAAAAAAGCGACAGAGAAAGACAAAGAGAGAAAGAAAGAGAGCTATATATGTTACACATGGTATACAAGTGACCCATCTGAGGTTGATATTGCCTCGGCTAGTATTTCCGTGTTCACTTCTCAATGTGCACATATAAAAGCAATTTTTTTCTACCACCGCTTTTCGCACTTGAAATCTAAAAGCAAAAAGCCACCGCCGGCAATGGACTTGCAAATCGTGCTTGGGTTTAAATGCCGCGATTCCGAATCGTTGAAAGTCTTTTTCTTTTGTTGCTTCGCACTTTTGGTGCTGCCGAGAGATCGCTAATATTTCTTCTGGAGTCGGCCGCAGAGGCAGCGGCAACAGCGACACAGCGCGCACGAAACTGACGGGAAACAATTTGGCTGGAGCCTTTTGATAGAAGAGATAATAAAATCGGCAGAGTTGCTTCCACTACGTTTTCATATATGTAATCTCGATTTCGCGACTCCTGTTTCGATTTCGGGACTATTCCAACGAATGGAGATTTTTCAATAAAAGGAAAATCGAGCTGCTTTTCTTCTAGTAAGGCGCAGTTTTCATCAAAAATAATAATAAAACAAGGTTATGACTGAAACTGTACGTTGCACTATATAATACAATTAAATTGAGAACAAATTACTCTTCAACACTGTTTTCGGTGATCCGGTGGATTTAAGAACCGAACTGCCATGCTAAAAAAAGAAACACCCAGTGAAAATGTTTTAAGGTAAAGTGATTTCAGACTTATTAATCAGGTTAAAATAAAATAAATCTTACATAAATTCAATAAATTTGTTCATTTGATATTTTAGTCACTATTTTTCCCAATCTGCTCCTCGGGTGATGCGCAGGCCCAAACAGTATGGATCGTATACTTTTGGGGGTGAGCGCGTTGGTATAGCGCAGGGGTGGCCAGGCTGACCCGGCCTGAGAGCCGCAAACAATACCACGAAACTTCCAAGAGCCGCAGGGGGGGGGGGGGGGGGGGGCGGCACATTTTTAGTCTAGAGTAATAAACGAAACTCGAACTACCTTCCAGTCTATCCAAGTCAAAAGCAGTCCAAATGTATGTAAAGTAACAGTAGCACAAGACTACCAAACCGCTTTGCTTAACTAATGTGGGAGTTGGTGTCTCGACCTTTCTGAAGTAAAGAACAAAAAACCGCTTTTGCCTGCATGTCCTGGTTTTTATTTTAAAAATGGACAAAGATTGAGGTTTTCGGCGCCTCTCAACTCCTTCACTAACTTCCGTGTCACGTGCGCTGTGACGTCAATGGGGAAGGCGCGGGGTCCCGGTGAAGCTCTCTCTTTAGAGCCATCAGCAGGGTTGTAAAGTACCTAGGTACAAGTAACTGGAAATCGGTATCTAGGTACTTTTGTTGTACCTGAGGTACAAACCTAGGTACTTTCATTTCTCGGTATCTGTATCTGTGTCTTAGGTACATTTTTCAGTAACTTGTAACTAAGTGAAGTTACTTTTTACAGGTACTTTTTTATTCACTTCATCAAAACGATAGAAACCATAAATCTTGAAGTATTAACACACTACCATGTGCCGTGATAGACGGTGAGTTGGGTACGACCTGGGAGGCACTGACTTGATCGAACGACGTTTTAGCGAACGAAGCCCCGTCCATGATTTTTCATCGAACGACGCTTTAGCGAATGGCGGTGTTCATTTGAGCGAACGGTGGATTAGCGATGCCGTTCAAGCGACACCAATTTATCGAATCGCTTCGGAACTACGTTTAGGGAAAATAGCGACCTGCTTCCTTCATCTCAAGCCGAAATCGACTTCATTGCGTGTGTGAAGCTCCTCTGACAGCTATACAAGAGAAGAGATAACTTGAAAGATGTGCACCGTTTCTGTTGCCTGTATCTTGTCCTGATGGTGGCTCTCTTCTGCCATAAATACAATAGAAAATATAAAAGAAAATGAATTATAATTACAACCATAAAGAAATGTAACATAGCGGATATAATACAGTTTCCACTCAATAAATCGGACTCAAATTTGGCGGTTATCAAAACTAAGAAAGTTCCGAAAAAAAAAAACTTATTTTTCTTCAAACAAGCGAAAGAAGAAAAAAAAAAAAAAACGAGGAAGCTTGAAGCCTCGCTCGATGTCGCAAAGGTTAGGTGCATATGCTCTCGACTCATGCGTTTCTTCATGCGGCCGACGTATTCTGGGCGCTTCGAAGTCAGCACCGGCTCATGTGAATACGGTTTTTCTTATTTCTCGCATTGACACTAATAAAGCACTTTTATCGAACTCGTTTTTGTGTTTATCCTTAGTATAAAAAGCTTTACTTCCAATATATATTCACGAATTCGGGGAAAATAAAGTATCTTTAAAGTAACTGTACCTGTACCTGGGTACTTTTTTAAGCCAGTACCTAGGTACGTACTTAGGTACCTTTTCGTATGAGTAACTGTAACTGTATCTTAGGTACATTTTTGAAGTAACTTTTACAACCCTGGCCATCAGTGAGCGAGGACTCATCCGTTCGCGACCGCGTGACCACGTGCTGGCGGGCGCAGCCAGAAAGGAGGAAAGTCTCATCCGGGTCCGGCCATACCCGTCCGGCCCTGTCCTCCCTCCCCTCCGGCTTCTGGCGACTGTTCCGCTGCTGACGGTTTTGTGGACCTAGGATAGATGGCGCCACTGAAACTCCGTATAATAAAAGTTTTGTCGATGATACCAGGTTTTTGAGGCATTTATATTCATCTTAGAACGACAAGATTTATAGAAAAAATTACCTTTTATCGAGCAGGTATTCGCACAACTTGCTATCTTTCTATAAGATTCCCCATTGACGTCATGCCACGTGTTTCTCATGGCCGCCGCTCGCGGCTGCAGGTCGAGGAATATTCTAATTTTTGCCTCGCAATTACGCGGCGGAATCGCAACATTTCGAAGGAAGGAGGTGTGTTTTCTGTCCTTTGTGACAAGGTGAACAATGTCAAAAGTAGAAAAGCCAATTCTTTCAACGTTAAAATTGTTGCACAGCTTTTTTAAAACGCGTAACCGGGAGGGAGGCGGGGGTGTGGGGAAGGGATGGGAGGAGGAGGTGGAGGGAGCTACGAGCCGCACTTTAACACGCGAAGAGCCGCATGCGGCTCGCGAGCCGCAGCTTGGCCACTCCTGGTATAACGTAAAAACTTACGAAAGAATTAAACAAGAAAGACGAAGCAGTTTCCGCATTTATTTGACTGGCTGGCACGCTGCCAGCCAGCATGCTGGGAATCATGCTTCAGGAATGGCCTGTCAGCACCTCATAGGCTCGGCAATTCTTCATGTAGGCTCTAAACTAAACGCAGTTCGATTTCAACAGTTTTATTCGAAACTATATATACCTACGGTGGAGGCAAAAAAAAAGCAGTTTTAATTTTATCTATTGATTGATAGACCGTCAAATGCAGATTTGAACTTTCACGAGGAAGGCAGCGGATGCGTAGTCCACTCAGCCTTGCAGGCATGCGACGCCGTTGTCAGTTTCTCGACGTCCTCCTTATGTACTGTTTCCCCTCGTTTTTTTTCCAAATTCGAGATATCGCAGCTGCCGAAGTCTTCTCGAAGCGTCTCGGTTCTCACTCTTGCCTTTTCTGTTTTTTTGTTGTTGTTTGTTTTCTATTTTACAACTGCGTTCTGTGGCCGGCAGAGCTCGCGGGGCAGGTATTTGTAGGCCGGCCAACCTTATTCAAAGGCACGTTTCACTCACTTTTTCAAGGGCAGATCGTAATGATCAGTCCCCTATAACGTGTACCCCTGACGATATAACTCACCTGCAAAGACCGGATTTAGGTAAATTTCAGAACTTTTTTAAAAACATATCTGAAAAAAGAAAGAAAAAAACACCAGCATATTGGCGCCATTTTTACCAGGAGCTCAAAACCCCTAGGGCCAGCGGCGACTTGCACAATATTACAGGGTCAGCGAAAAAGCAAGCGACGCTGTTAACAATTAAGTCATAAAAAATATGCTGCTACTTGAAAAATCAAAACAAACAAAAACTTCTGGTTTTTGTGTATTATTAGGACTTTGAAAACAACTCAACATCCACCGCAACTTTGAATACAACTGTACCTGGCATACAAACACTTAGCAGAGCCAGATACTGAACTAAGTTTAGTTTTTGAAGAGTGCCTGAACACTAAACACTCAGGTGCAATGTCCGACAGGTTGAAGCAACCGCGCGGGAACCCGTTTGATTTTAGAAATGTGCGGTTATATGGCGTGGATATTCGACAACTAAACAATAGGCCGATAGCACCATGCTTTATCAAACGCCAGGAAGTCTGTGCTGGTACATTGTTTTCAAGTTGTTTGTGACATTCTCTCCAACGCTTTCACACCGTTTTGAAACAACTAGTATTCCTCGAGCGTTGTTGTGCTATCATTCGGGCAATTCGATATTTCGAAATATATTTTTTAAGGGCTCGCCCCTGACGAAACGTGGACTGGAGATTTGCAAATTGAAAATTGTTGTATGCGGTGGAATTTGAGGATTTCATTGTCATACTGATGAAAAGATATCACAAAATAAGAAAAGCATGATATTTTTTTAATCGGGTTGTGATTTCAGCGATGCTGTATCAATACGATGTTCATTATTTTTTTGTTAATCTTGTAACGTGGAGCTGCAAATGGCGCATTAAATTGTTAAGAAACGCTCATCGAAACGCAGTGTGCACTAAATAGAGGCTTTGCTATCGGCAAGAGCTTATCCCACAAAAAGTGCGGTGTAATAACTTTAGAAAGCAACTCCGCTTCATTTTTTTTTAAAGTAAGAAAAAAAAAGAAGTGCAGTTTTCTTAAGTATCACCTAGGAAGACAACACGTCAAATATTATGATCTGGTTCTGTGTAAATGTTTCTTAAACGGCCCGGCAAACTTTGCGGCGCGCCAGGTTGCCGAAATCGGCTGACGAATACATAGCTTGCACTGACGTCACCCAGTACCCAGTAATGGCGTCCTTTGCACGTGCGGCCAGTCTTCTACAGAATAAAGAGCACGATGCGAGACGCTCGAGGAGGCGCGTGCAAACCTACCTTCCACTGCATTAATGGGACGCTTAGTACCTGGGAATGGCGACTAGAATAACGTCACGTGAGAACTATGTATAGAGGCGCCACCAACAGCGCAGTCAGGGCTACGGCGTTGCCGTAGCCAACATTGAGCTAAACGTCATCTCCATTGCCCCATCTCCATTGCCCCCTTTGCTTGTTTCTACTTCTCCGGGCAAACGTAACGGGTGACGTCAGCAACGTCTCCTCTCGGCGCTCAGCGGTGTCCAAGTGATTGGCGTAGCGTGCCTGCGCAGCGCGCTTCATGGGAGCCGTCCGGCCGTCTCGCCTTTACAGCTGCCTCCGCGTCACAACCGCCGTTGTTGTCTCACCTTTTGTCATCATTGTCTCTCGGAGTTTCGTTCACACTACGCGTGAAGTCTGATGCCGCAGTTGTGCAAACGTCGTCGAATGTCGTAGACGCCAAAACATGGTGAAAACTGCGGTGCAGACGACATTTGAGCCTGGCACACGCCCGTCCCAACTGTAGCCCGCCGGCCCGCCGTCGTTGCGTAGTGGATCACGTGGCATCTCGTACCACGTGACAGCAATGTTTCTGATGGCCCGAGGCCACTGTTTCCTGACGGAGCGGAAGTTTCGGTTTTGATTTCTGCTCATGTTTAAAGTAAGATTTAGCAATATGTGTCCCATTTTTCGCGAAGCAAATGGCATAGCGCCTTTTATTGGTGCTTTTAATGTGAAATCACTCATTATCCCGAAATGTTTGCAATTGAGTGGTGTTGCCCTCTAAGCAGTCAAACGAGACGTCAAAAGTGGTTTTAATTGCACACATGCGCGAAGCCAACCTCCCTGTAAATTAAGCAGCGTCAATTAAGCGCTGTGGAGGGGTAGAATGGCCAGTATAGTACAACTGCTGATGTCTGATTATTATTGTGCACAACGCATTAGTAGTTACACGACTGTACACAATTATCTCAGTTGGCAGCATGAACCTTCTTACCTATGTGGTGAGATGGGCCAATGTGGTGAGAGGAAGGAAACTTCCCCTCTCGTACAAATCAGTTACGAGTCAGCGCTTGTGTGTTCGGTGCAGTGGCGCCACAAGGGGGAGGGGGGGGCGGTCCGCCCCGGATGCAGCGCTCAGGGGGTGTCGCGGCGGGCCACAAGAGCGGGGGGGGGGGGGGGGGGGAGTCGCGGCGGACTATGCGAGAGCGGGGGGGGGGGGTGTCGCGGTGGGCTACGCGAAAGCGGGGGGGGGGGATGTCGCGGCAGGCTACCGCCCCGGGTGCCGCTGACCCTCGTGACGCCACTGGTTCTGTGTGTCTCTTCTTTGTCCTGTCCTTTGTGCGCTGTATTTCATCGTGCCTTCTGACCCCTGTACATTATAGAACTTTAATTTGGTACAGAAGTTTTGAGTACATCATGGTAAACATTTTTCATGACGCTTACGACTCGACTTGTGGAGATTCCGATCATGATTAAAAAAGTGTGGCAGAGTCGTGAACGTGGTTAACCCATGATTTACTTGAAAAATATATTATAAAAATGCATTGTAGAAGACTTTTTTTAAATGTAGAGATTCGAAAATTGTGTGGTAATTTAAGGTGCGTATATCGAAAGCAATGAACAATGTTGCCACGATCAGCGAAAGTTGAGTACTATAACACGATGTTTCGTGACATTAATTGGTCGCACCGACTTGGTATGGTAAGCATTTAATTCACTTCTAAATCTAGGTTCTGTCCTAAGTCTGTTGACAATATTGATCGAGATGGTACTATTCTACCTGGCGTTTCTTTAGCTAACGCTTTCAGTGAATGCTTTGCAAATCTATCAACTGCTAACAGCAACACCAATCCGTGCAAATATATGGGCAGCAGGAATGGCATTTTTCTGTTTTTAAACCTGTTACAGACGCTAAAGTATTTTCTACATTTATACAATTAAAAGATGTTCCAGCTATGACAGCGATGATATACAAACACGCCAAAGTGTATTATTGCAATATTTGAACCATACTACCTTTTTAATGACTTTTTCTTCTAGGGTGTTTCCTAAGGCGATAAAGGCAGCAAAAATGCATGTCTTGTATAAGAAATTAGTTAACATATTATCAATAAATATTGACCGATTCCTATCTTTCCTTAATTTTTTTAAGGCCTCGAATTAGTAATACAGCCCGGTCTAATACATTTTGCAAATAGGTGTGCTTTACCGTCTCCTTATCAGTTTGGGTTCAGAAAATATGTTTTATGAAGATTTGATTCCTTGACCCAGAAAAATAATATATGTATATATATATATATATATATATATATATATATATATATATATATATATATATATATATATATATATATATATATATATAAAAAACTGATGGTAATGCAATTAAATGCAAAGGTGTTTCACATGGCAATACGTGCTATGTCCTGTGGGTGACGCTTGCACGATATTCCGCCTTGAGAAAAATGCGGCTTAATAACCATTCGATATTGGCCTGTTCTGCCGTACGTATGACCACTATCGCAACGCGTTCACTGTCAAAAGCAGGATGAGCTTGACAACTATTTCCAAACATTGGCTTTCGTTCCGTTCTGAAAAAATCGATTCGCATGCTGCTGGTTTTTTATTTGTTTTGTTTTGTTCACATGCCGATGCGTAGAACAGTGTATAATCCGTCACAATGGTTATTTCACCACGTTGCGAGCGTAAATTTGGCTCAATCGTCCATGGTACGCTCTAAAAATATTTTTTATAGACCTTTTCTGCTTACTCTCGCCCCCGACCGCCAAGTAGGCAAATCCGGTATAGGCGACGAAAAAATATCAAAACGTTTCAACCCGCAAATGGTAAAAAAATAGAGGGGAGGCAAAACGAGAATGTGTGACGGTTACGTTTATGTCCTAAATGTCTTCTATCGGCGTGGCGATGGCAAAACAATGTTTTCTCCCATACTGGAAGTGACGACAATTCAAGATGGCGGCGCCCTCGCTGAAAAAGGTCTATACATTACCATGTAAAGAAATTTTGCCTCCGAGAGTGGTCCGAAAATGTTAGAGCGCTCTAAACTCAACAGCTGTAACCGGCTAAAAAAAAAAAAAAAACTTGAGGAGCTCTGGCGGTGAGGAGACGGGCGCTCTGGTGAATCAAGGTCAGAGGAAAGAGGCGACCACCCGGATTCACCATTAGACTTTTACCCAAGTTGAGCTCTCGCTGTTTTCCTTCGTGTATGTGCCATTGCCAGTTTCCTGAGCTGAAAGAGGGGCCAATTCGCTGCGAAGCAGCTAAGAAGGAGAGAGAGAGGAAAAACGTAAAGAGCGAGCAGGTCAACCGACACTGCATGGCTAATGCACTATTCCGTGAAAAGAGGGGACTGAAATCAAGAAGAGGAGCGAGACAGAGAAAGGGGATACACGCACGCACCAAGCGAGATCCCATCTGAGTATTGTGACCAGTTCAATTAATAATTGAGCGGCTTAAGAAGCTCATAAATCCTTTTGCTGTCTTGGCCGGGCGTATGCCGTGGTGTAACATTTTTGCGAGGACTGCCGTCACTGCAACATATGTTGAGCTCTACCATCGAAACAGCGAATGTCCAGCGCGTTCGCACGCACCTGAAGACCGAACCAGCTCAACAGGTCCGCTAACGAAGAACGATAAGTACGGCGACTGCAGGGAAGCAACAGAGCACAAACCGACGACAAAAGCCAACGAAAACGGCGAAGGTAGCGACGTCTTCATGCGGCGTCTCTCCCGCGATCCAGCGAAGCCTGGCTGCGGAGTTTCGATTTTGCGCGATCGTTTTTGGCTCCCTCGCACAGATGGAGCCACGTAAGCGATGGTGATCTTCATATTTGTTTTATTGGTGTTCTCTCTAGATGGAGACGCAACGCGTAGATGGCGACACTCGCCGAAGATTGCCGCCTCCCGAAGCGGGCGCGAAAGCTGTTTGCGCGAGGAGACGAAATTTGCACGGTTACACCATAGCACGGGGTCCCGAGCTACTGGTCAGTGGCGGATCCAAGGGGGGGGGGGGCGACGGGGGGCGGGCCGCCCCTCCCCCCCCCCAGACACAAAGTCGACCCCCCTCCCTCCCCCCTTCTCGGAAGGCAATTTGACATGGGTGGACCCCCCTTGCACAAGAAAGAATGGGAGAATAGTATCCTTAAAAATTTTCCGCCCCCCCCCAAAAAAAAACCCCCCAAACACAAACGGAGTTCTGGATCCGCCCCTTACTCCTTCATTGGCATCTGTACAAAGGATCGCTACCCTAGTGGTCTCACGAGCCTGCTGTCGAAAGAAGAATTTTGGTAATGTTGTGAAAATTTGGTTGATGTAATACGCACGCACACACGCACGAAGAGTCTGGAACGCTAAAAGTTCAAGATGCATCGCTGTATTAGCCAATTGTTAGAGCCGATATTGTTAAAACTGTTACTTATTTATTCAAAATACCTCAAAGTCCTTTGGAAATTACAGGAGGGGTGGTATAGGTTGATAAAAATTAACACGATACGAACGAAATTCGTACATGAACCAAAGATTGAAGAAGAATGCATACTGCAGAACGTATCGGCATAAATATTATATATATATGAGTAGAATTCGAGCTCCTAACATAGACAGGATTTAAATTGACCTCCTAGATATTTTATACCATAAACTAAAACATATCTCGTTTATTAAAACATATGGTGGTTAATTATGCAATGAAAATTGTTGCTCGTACTGAGCCGAGATTTTCTGGCTCTAAGTCTGAAGCAATGACATTAGGAAGATCGATCGTTCCAGAGTTTGAGGCCGCGTGGCAAGGAAGCGTTATTGTATGCTAATGATAACCCAAAAGTACGTCTGAAGTTCTTAGTGTTAAGGTGACGCGATTCTCTATTAACGGTTTCAAGGAGCGATATAGATGTGCGATGGGAGGTTTTACATAATTTGTGAATAAAGCGTACGAGGAAATTGTACGCCGTGTTGCCAACGAGGAAAACTAATAATTTTGCTTTATTATTGTTAGATCCAGTTCGGACCTGAACTTGGGAGACAATGTCTTTTCAAGATGACGGTCAACGTTGCAGTATATATCGTATAAAACGGAATCCAATCAATGTATCTGATTGTGCGTCACTGGCTGCTGAAAGGGGAACTCCGCCGATTTTTCGAGCTACCTAATCCAAAGGCATAATCTGAATGCGGATGGCTTCCTGATTCCGAAATGCTATCTCGTTCTCCCAGATTCACTCTAGTTAATTAAAAAAGTGATATTTTGTTTGCTGCCGAAACCGAAACATCGTTCTCCCTAGGTTTTCCCCAGTTTTCCCCGCCACCCAAGCGTGACGTCACGGGTGGGCAGCGAGGCGCGCGGCGCGTGCGTACTCGAGTACCGCTCGGCGCCGCCCGCCTTTCTCGGGTCTAACAGCGAGAAAACCTGGGCGTTCGTGCTATTTGAAGTTGATAATTATCTATATTTGCACAAAGTATGACCTTGGCCTACGTGCTGAACTATGAGAAAGTAAAAAAAAAAAGAAGAACGGGAGCAATTGGAATTTTGATAAAACCGTTTTTGCAACTCGGTACGCTCAAGCCGCGGCTCGCTAGTTTCGTGATATCGCTAGTAAATCCGTTCTCTTTTTATTAGAAGATGGCTGGCGAAGAAAGGTCGAAGAGTCACGCAATACATTTTTTGACAAATTGCCAAAGCACCACGGAAAATGCTCGGAATGTGGGTACAGATGCCCCACACGCTCGTATAACCTGAAGGAACGTGCCATTTGTTTTAGATTTTCTTTAGAAAAGTTACTGTTGCAGGCGCCAGCACGTGTAACTACTCTTGTGACATGAATATGCTCCTTGGTGCCTAAGTAATTTAGCAAAAGATCTATAGACCATTTCTGAAAAGGGCTTCTGGTCGTTCTTGCGTGTGGCGCGTACATTGCTCGCCTTCCAAAGCGACGAACATGTGCGTGCTGGGCTGGAACCTAACACATGGAGACTGTGATTCTCGTAAATAATGATATGTATGGAATGGAATGAGCTGCATTCGTGTAGACCAGATGGCAGGTTACTGGTGATGAAGATCGTGTTAAAATAACAATTAAACGAACTATGCAACCATCAAGCCAAACATCAAGATGCAATGGAATGCGTATAAAATACACAAATACACTGTTCATCTTCAAATGAAGAATATTTGCTTGAAGATACAATAATGCGTAAGGTACAGAAAGACACCATAAAACGTTTAATAAAATAAGTTAACAAAAGTTACTAAAAAATGTGTACCCGTATTTTTTTTATAACTTTTGGAGTAGAATGCAACGCTTTCAAACACCCATCCACGAGAGCAGATGGGAAGGGGGTAATTCTGTATAAGATTTTCTTTAAAACTAAACTTTGGCTTAGCACAGTTTCCATCGGCTGTAAATTTGCATGCCTCCCCTCAACGATATTAATATTTTCATGCTTAAAAAAAACTTTTCAGCCCTATATAAAATTTCTCCGCAATAGAATAAATTAAAGAAGTTTTCATCACTTCTTCTGCAGAGAATATTGCACGCCAACCATTTGACAAACCAGGCAAAGGCTCTATCGTATATTAATGGAGCTCAACACCTGCTCCATAAACCTCTGTAATAGCAGACAGAAATAGCAATATGTCGAAAGTCATGTCTAAATTCAGACCTGAGCTTTGTTTAGACGTTTCACTTTCTCGTCTTCAACATATCGGCCCCGTGAGTGGAACTCCGAGAGTCTACGCCCGAGCTAGATTCGACGTCCGAAACAGAAATAGTGTTTATAAAAATAAAAAAATCACTGAACCAGTTATGAACTACAAATGTGACTGTGCAAAATGTCGACAATAGAGTTAGATTATGTACTATTTTTCTCGATATTATAAGCGCTCTTCTTTGGACTGATGTTGTAGTGGTCACAGCCTGCTTGAGTTTGCGCTTGCCGCTCTTAAAGCTGTTCCAGCTGCTGAAGGATACTCAACTCGCATCACGCGGCTATAAAGTATTCCGAGCAAAAGTGAAAATGTTTGACGTGACACCAGTTCTCTCGGCACACAGCTCGCGCAAAAGCACCTTGACGTGGCTGGCCTCGATTGCTGCCGGGGAACACGTATTTCTTTCTCCCACGAAAACAAGGGTAAAAAAGAAGCATTTTCCCGGCACTGTTTCTACAATCTATCGCGGAGCACAGATTGCTACGCATTGCAAAAGAACTTTCAACCTTGAAGCTGCGAAAAAATAATCTCGATCGCTGGCGCCCGGAAAGCCACTTCGCGGCTGCCCAAGTTGCTCGTCCGCCTGCCCACCCGTGACGTACGAGGGTAGGGAAAAGTAGGGATGTTTTCATTGTTGCCAGTAGAGAGTCGCCCCCTAGAAACTTCCCGGCCAGCGTTACTTGAAAGTTCAATAACTTCACGGAAAATTTTTATTTTTATAAAATATTTTGGTTATCAGCTGACAAAGGGCTATTGATGCGGTCTGCAAATTTCCAGCCAAATCGAAGTCTACCAATAATTCTGTTCACGCTTTTTCGGTTCTTGTCAAATAATGATTGAATTGAAGGATATTAAGATTAGCAACATCCTGCGTTTTTCAAGTTGTCATCGAGCTATTTAATTTCAGGCACAAACCAGTACTGTTTTTCCTACTAGGGGAAGTCATAATCCCGCGAATGTAACCAAACCATTGCTCAAGGTAAGGTGAATATTTTTTTAAAATATACGATCGAGGGGAACCCGAAAGAAGCCGACCTTTATTTTTACCAAATCGTGTATTTACTTTTACACGTTCACATGTTCAGTCACCTTCAGAGTATTCTCCGCCCGATGCAATACACTTGTCGAGACGTTTCTTCCAATGCTCAAAACAACCTTTAGACTCGTCGATTTCGATGCCTTTCGGAGCTTGGGCCGTTTTTTGTTTCACCTCTTCCACATCGGCAAACAATTTCGAATTGTGAACTTCTTTCTTTTTTTTTCATTCGGGGAAAGGCAGGAAAATTGCACGAGGCGAGGTCGGGTGAATATGCGAATGGTGTCGGTTTTTCGTCAGAAACTGCTGAACACTCAGCGCGGGCAGAATGACAACCCAAGTTGTTGCAAACAAGAGACTGGTTCGACCACCATGACACCGCGCCAGCCCACACCGCGCAGAATGTTCAGCAGTTGCTTTTTACGAAAACGGTGACTGTCATTTCATCGCATACTCCCCCATATTCAATCGATCTAATCCCGGTTGACTTATTTTTTCCCCCGGATGAAAAAAAAAATTGAAAGGGATACGGTTTGCCGATTACGGAAGAGGTGAAACAAGAACGGCGGAAGCACTGAAAGGCATAAAAATCGACGCGGTTACAGGCTATTTCGAGCACTGAAAGATACGTCTGTACAAGCGTATTGTATAAGGCGGAGTGCACTTTGAAGGTGAATCGAGTTTGAACATGTGTAAGTAAATACACGACTTTGTAAAAATAAATTCTGGTTTCTTTTGGGTTCCCCCTCGTATTGCTTGTTTGTAGGGTTTTAAATTTGGGAATTAAAAGCAAAAGAATTTCAATACCGATAAACGCCGAATTTCACAAAATTTAGAACATCTCAGAATTAAACCTAAAGCGCCGACTCTGCGATAAGCAATAAACTCAGCAAGAAAAGCCTCTGAATTCCACAAATATAAACACCGAAAACACTTTTCTCCCCTTGGTAGGTATTATTGTCCCGTACCTTTCTTTTGTTTTAGCTGGTGCAAGAACAATGGACCTGAAGGGCAGCCCAAACGTGCCTCCGCCCGTCAGAACACAATGGCTTCATGCCGTAGTATCGGTGTTCATTGATTTTTATGTCCTATACTACCAATGATAAAAAAAAGAATCGCAAAAAAAAAGACGAAATACGCGCAGATACGTGTTGACAGTGTTGGTCGTACGAGTCCTCCGAAAATGGCGACATCGAAAAGCAAGAGAAGAGGGTGTACGCAGGCGCAGAGGCTTACTAAAGAACGATCACTAACAACTCTGCGAGCTCTCATCTTCGCTCAACACCAGTTTATGAAATGTAAAGTGCCTGCAAAGGAACATAATGACGGAGACGAGCATTTTCCCAGTCTTTTCCCCCAGTTGCGGGACGACATAACTTCCACCAGCTCCCCACGCGCTCATACTGTATTTTCCATATATTTTCGAGCTACCGCGTGGTGAATACATGGCTTCTACGAATTCATTAATTCTTTTTTTTTTTGGGGGGGGGGGGTTTCGATCCATGAAATCTATAACCTTGTGCCGGGGTGGAAACAAAACCAGGAGAAGAATAAAATACGAGCACCTGGAAAACCCCGACAGGCGTACTGATAAAACGAAAGCTAACAAAACAACGGACGTGGTTTGGCGCTGAAATGACGGTCGCTCCGCCCTTCTCGTGTCCGGCCGAGCTGCCTCGTCATTTCGTTTCCAGTCCTCGTCTCCTTCCGGCAAATTCTTCCGCAGTTTGTTTCTAGCTAAGAGGATTATCATACGCGTGGGCTCCGCCTCTCGAGACGATGGATTATTTTCGACGAGCAAACTGAAAACGACGAGCAAAACTAAAAAAAACGCACTATGAGTAAACACGCGCGATGTAAACTGCAGAACAAATATTGGAGGGTATTGTTTAAACTAAAATTGTTAAAGGGAAGCTCAGCATCAGCTTGCGGGACGATGTCGAGCATACGTTATGTAAGCAGTCGTGTATAAATGAAACCGAAAGAGCCCTTGTCTCGCTTGTTGAAGGGCTTGTTGTTGCGGTGGCACCCCTAGTGGCAATAGAAGGAACGACTTGGAGCGAGTGTGCGGCGAACCAGCCCTATATATGGATCTGCGGCGAACAGCCGAGGAGCTCCGCCTGGAGGCATGATCGGTTTTCGCCCGGCGTCGGCAGTCGCTGTTCATGGCGCCGCGCGAAGAACAAACACTACCGGACAAAAATCGTCGCTGCAGCATATTAAGGAGTTTTTGCAGATCGATTTCGCGTTCCCGCAATGATCTCCGCAACCAGGGGCGGATGCAGGAATTTCCTGAGAGTGGGGGGGGGGTGAGGTGTTGGTCAGCGTACCATATGTTTAGGAACCCCTCCCTCTCTCCTTCGTTTTCCGCCCTAAATTTTACATTTGCAGAAATCAAGAGGGGGTCAGGACATCCGGACCCCCCTCTAAATCCGCCCCTGTCGGCAACCCGCTACGATACCCGGAACTCTACAGTTTAGGTCATCGACGTGCAGGCGCAGTAGCGGCTTCTTCGTTGCGGAGGGCTTAGCGGAGGGGAAACGCGGTCTACGAAAACTCCATATTCGCTTCGTGGAGCGCAGCGTTTACGCATTTTCTGGACGCTCGCGTCCGTAGGTCCTTAAAGCTGGTTCACACATTTGCGTTCTCTTGTAACCGCTTATCTTCAACACAATGGCGCCGTATAAATAGGGTAGCCTGGAACGACTTGCGTATAGCAAAGTGGAAGGTTTTGAACTATTTGAGAGATGAGGTTCACAAACAGACAGAGGTTCACACACAGAGGTAAATGCAGCAGCGGATAAAAACCCCAAAGTGGTTCCCGTATTCTTGGAATCCAACGCGGTCCTCCGCTGCACTTGCGTTCGCGAGACGCATATATGTAATGTGTCTCGCAAGTTCTCCCTTAACCTCACGCTCGCGCTCCGTGGTGGGGGGACCCTTTTCCTCGTAAGGCACGTTCTGGCGATTCGCGCCGGAATCACCGGCGTCAGTTCGTTTTCTTGGACCATAAGCCAACCAGTGCTCGTGTCTCAATGTTTAACTCTGGGCCGTGGGACCTGACATTGGGAGCTGACCCCTTGGCTTTCCGGCGAGGGTGGAGTTGTCCGTCCAATTGGTCGAGTGCGTCGGGACCTGAGCCCAACGGTATTTCAACTAAACCCTGATTGGATGCACTCTAAAGAAGAAAGCCCGTGCGTCTTGTTCCCGCATAACACTCGGCGGGACAATCACCACAACTTAGGAGGCAGCTCAGCGGATGACAATGCCAAAACATATATTTAGACAAATAAAAAACAAAAAACGCAGTCTGAGTTGTGACATTAAGCAATGCAAAACGTCACGTTTGCGTTGCTTAATGTCGCAACTCAGACTGCGTTTTTGGTCTAAACATATGTTTCGGCATCGTCATTCACTGAGCTGCCTCCCTAAGTTGCGCTGATTGGCTCTCCGAGAGTGGTGCGGGAAAGCAGACGCACGGGCTTTTTTAGAGTCTGGGGCAGGCCTTGACGCACTGTCATAACCCCTGACCGGACGGGAAATTGTTGTGTTTGACGGGCTCGAGCGCCAGTAGTTCTCCGCGGTTTGCCGCCATTATCTGTCGTGCGCGGAAGCCCCCTGCTCTTCGGCTACAAATTAGCCTCTGTCTGCACCGTTCGCGGACGGTCACTCGGAGTCGAGGCGTTCGTCTTGGAACTGGAAAACTACGTGGGCCGTACGCGGCAGCTACTTGCAGTTTCAAATATCTGTACTGTCACGATGTAATTGTTTTACTTACCGATAAAGTTTATTTTTATTCGTTGTTTTCATTACAACGTGATCCTCCAAGCCGACTTCCACAGTCGGCCACAAGAAGAAGCGAGTCCAAAAGCAGCCCTACAGTTCCCGACGGTAGACACCTCAAAGTGCCTTTGAGGTCCGGGAAAAAAACAACCTAACATTTCTGCTCTCTATGCGCTATTATAGCCTATATATAACAGTTTAACTGGGATCAATGAATCGGTATATTAGAAAACATTCTATTACACCTCAAATAGGAGGGATCACCGGGAGCAAATACGCGAAATAAAATGTCGCACAAACTATATGGAATTCTTTATTCTTTTTTCCCGAAAACCATGTTAGACTGAAACGACAGCTGCCTGCGGATATCGTACCAGCTGATAGTGATTCATGTTTTAACTTTATAAAACACATGTAAAGTTTTTTTATTAAAGTGCTTTTTGCCGACTTGTACCGACGTGTGAGGACGCACAAACATGAAGATGATTGTGGTTTGACGGAAAGTCACATTTATTTGATGGTGGCTACGACGCACAAAAGGTTGCTGCTCACTTTTAATGCGATTTGACAAGTTACCTTTTTTTTTTCTAAATGAAAAAGAAAAGCTTTGACTGGCTTAGTAAGGGTAAGCGGAGAAGGCGCCGTATGATCGAGATTTCGGTTGCACGTCAAAAGAAGCGGTCAAAATCAATCCCAAGTCCACCGCTGCGGCCTGCCAGATGCAGTTCTTTGGTTTAGAACGTAAGACCTCCAAAAACGACTTTTGATTTGACGAAAATATTCTGTTTTTGAGTGTGCTTGCGTGTGCTTACGTGTGCTGAATCCACGTCACCACCACGTGACCTCGTCAGAAGGCTACAAAAAGGATCGGAAGGACGGCCGCCTCGGGATTTGCAGCCAAGCTTTGCCAGGTGCACTAAACGTGTCGCGAATCTTTCACAGGTGTGTACACTTAAGTAATTCCTTAGTCCTTGCCGTATCTTTTGAGTTACTTTGGCTGCAAATCCCATACGAGTGTATAAATGGGTGTTGACGTTCTGACGTCTACTCGAACATAGCGAAGTCGGAAGAAGATTCTCTCGCCCTGCTCGAAAAGAAAGACTCTCCAGTTATCAACAAAACAGTTCAACATTTCTGGTTTGGAAGCATTTAGTCATTTCAAACTGCTCGCTGTCCTGACTGTACTTTTTCTACTACTTTCTTCAGCAGGTGACGTTGAGCTAAACCCCAGGTCCCACTAACGCTGAAAAAATGGATAAACTGCAAGAATCCATCGATAGTCTGATAGAAAGTAGCAATCAAAACCAGAGGGAAAACGTATCCAAATCAAACGAAATCAACAAAGGTATTGCAGACCTGAGCACTCGTGTGTCCAGCCTGGAAGTCAGAGTTGCCGAAATCGGTGAAATAAAGGAGAACCTGGCTAACGTCACCGAAACACTTGGTATTGTGGAGCGGGAATCTGCGAGTGCGCAAGAGCAACTTCCTGGGTTAAGGAACTCTCTGGAGGACATTAATGGGCAGATGCGCAGAAACAATCTTATCTTTGGCGGTTTGCCGGAGCTTGAAAACGAAACCTGGAGTGACACAAAAGAAGTGGTATCTGACTTTATCAAAGAAAACTGACGCCTACCCTGGGCGAAATAGAAAGAGCCCATCGACTGGGGCCAAAGCGTCTAGGTTCTAACCGTCTAATAATTGTCCGCTTTCTCAGCTTCCAAAGATCGTTCTCCGAAACGCTGCCAAATTAAAAAAAAAAAAAACGTGTCGTCGAGGGTATGGGTTTTGGAGGATTTTTAACCGAGAGTACTTTTCGGAAGAAAAAGGTTGCTGGATTTTGCCGCCCGGTTTAGGGATCAACGTATTAGGTACAAACTTTCCTTCGATAAATTGCATGTTGGTAATGAAACGTATGTGTATAACTATGCTATTGAAACTGTCGCACCTGCTCAAAGACCACCTGAAGTTGTCCGTGCAGACGACTGACGAAACCGGAATGTACGTCAACGTTCTGTTAATCTGATATTGTCCTTTTTTGTTGTAAATTTTCGTAGTTTACTTTCAAAGCAAGATGAATGTGAGTACATTACCGCCTCTTGCAAACCTGACATAATCATTGGAACTGAAACTTGGTTGACGTCAAGCGTAGACAACAAAGAGTTAACACTGAACAAATCATACAACTTATATCGTAAAGACCGCCCAAATGCAAGGGGCGGTGGTGTACTCATTGAAGTTGCCGCTAATTTAAAATGTGCGTTAATAACTTATGACACGTTTCTTGAAACTTCGTGGATACGTCTGCCGTTGGGTTTTCGTAAAGTTTTAATGGGCGCATGTTATCGTCCGCCAAACACAAACCCCAGAGAATTTCATGATGCCATGTATAGTTGTTTGGGGCACTTAACGGAAGCTTACCCAACCGACGACATAATATTAGCAGGCGACTTCAATTTTACAGGTGTAGACTGGGCAACGCTAAGTCCCTCATTTCAGTGTGCAAATCCGGGTCACTGCAATGATTTTCTTGCCTTGTCTAACTGTTTCGGGCTGCACCAAGTAGTAACCACCCCTACCCGAGGCAATGCGGTTTTAGACCTATTTTTTGTTAACAGCCCTGACCAAGTAAGCACAATAAATGTCCTAGATTTCATCAGTGATCATGCGATTACTTCACGTTGAAAGTACCTTTACCTCCGGAAACCGAGCAAACAATCGCAAGACAATATTTAACTATGCTCGGGCAAATATGGAAGCAATGAATATCTCGCTGAATGTATTTTTAGAAGAATTTTGGCCCATTATCAAGATCGCTCCGTCGAAAAAAATATGATACTCTAATTAAACACGAAATTCAAAATTTGGTGTCAACCAACATTCCTAAAATCAATATCGCATCCAACTATCTCTCACCCTGGTTCGCAAATTCCCTAAAACATATGTTGAACAAAAAGAAGAGGTTGTTCCAGAAAGCAAAAAGAACTAACAGAGCACGATAATTGGCTCGCACATAGTCTTTGGTCAAAAAATATAAAAAAGAAACTATAAAAGCAAAAAAAAGTTTTTCGTAAACAGACTGACACATGTGTGAAGAACCGATCCTCGTAAGTTCTGGAAAATCTTAAATCCTAGTGAAACTCGAAGTAATTTGTTGTTCACAAACCAAGAGGGTGACTGCCTGTCCGATAGCGGTGCGGGTCATATGCTGAATAGCTTTTTCTCGACGGTATTCACTCAAGAATCATTCCCGCTTCCTTCGCCACCGGAGTTTCAATTTGCACCCATGTCTCCCATTTCATTCACAAGTAACGGTATCGCTAAACTTACTGATAAATTCCCGTCTCACTGCGACGCCTGCGATGATGCCATTTCTTTAAACGTACTAAAAATGTTAAACCACTCGGCCTCTGTTCTTTTATCTCTGCTATTTCAGCAGAGTCTTGATACTGGTCCTGTTCCAACTGACTGGGGTTTTGCTATCGTCAAACCAATCTTCAAATCTGGCATAAATTCCGACCCTTCCAATTATCGGCTTATCTCCCTTACAAGCGTTTCGTGCAAGATAATGGAACACGTCACTTTTTGCAGCTAATATGTCCCACCTCGACGGCAATGACTTCTTTTTTCTTTGAATCAGCACGACTTTCGACAAAACCACTCATGTAATACTCAACTATTCGAGTTCATCACGAATTTGCACTTTAAAGGGATTGTCCGGTCAAATTTTGTATTCGAGAAAACAATTGAATATCATTGTTAATGCCTCGAGATGCATCGTACGTGCAATATCTGAATTTTATATGCCCCCCTGCATGAGAAATTGAATTTATACTCCTCCAATCGCACTCTAGCGTAAACGCTGTTTTCGGTGGCAACATGGGAGCTCTGACGTCACACAACACAAAGCGAGCATTTCTGTCTCGTCGTTTACCTGCGAGTGAGCGCATCAGCGTGCTTCGTTTTTGTTGTTGTGCTCGACTTGTTTCGTGGTTGGGTGAGATTTTTGTTGCGCGGTTGGGTGCCACAACCACCGGGCAGCACATGCGAGCCAAGACATGACGTTCCGCACTTTTCCGCGAGACGTGCAGTGACGAGCAAAATGGATCGTCGCCGTGCGTAGGGACTGGGTTCCCGTCAAGATCGAGATCCCGCTTATGCAGCAATCATCTCACAGAAAAGAGCTACGAGCTGAGCTCTAAGCGGACAGGAGGCTCGTAAGCTGAGGTGTGATGCTGTGCGAGCGATATTAAACTACGTCCATCCACTCCTCGCCCAAATCGAATCAATCAATTTGTTTATGCAGCGAAACCGAAACCAACAGCTAGACCACCTGGAAACGATACCAGAAGTTGTATTTAGCACGCGTGCAGCCAAATTCTGTTTGACCCGCTTGTGAAAATACAGCGTGGCTACGATTCACCAAGCTCATCCAAGTCAAGTGACGACATGCATTTGAACGATTCGCCGGTTGCCTTCGACCCGCGGTCATCGCCTCTGAGAGAAAGCCCCGCAGCCTCTCATCACCGATCCAGTGGATCCGCCGAAATGTGTACCCATATGCCGCTTCGTGTACCTAGTTGCCGCTTCAGAGGCGAAATCTGCATCCTTTGCTTTGCAAGCGCTCCTAGTTCGATCGGTGGCCGTCGCAGTTGTGATTGCGCGAAACGGCATACGTTTGCTCGAAGCTTATGGCTGTTTTCGAGTAATATGCTGCTAAAAGGCGTGACTTTTTTTTTTTTCACACGCTTGGGAACTGCATTAAAAGAACCGTATTTCAGTAGGGTACAGCCTAGGACACTGGTTCTCAACCATCGATGTTTCGCGGACCCCTTGTGGATCGGCGGAGATGATGGAGGACCCCGTTCGTGGTGAGAGGAGAGGAAAGGTATAGGTTAAATATAATAATGATTTAATAAATGGATAAGGGCTAGTGTGAAGTAGACCTCTCTTATTGACGTTCACACGAAAAGACTCGCCCGAAAACTAAAACATTTCTTTTCGACCTGAAAAAAAAAAAATACAACTTTTATTGCCGGGCTTGACTGATGAGGCAGGGCTTCGCGGACCCCTAGAATGCCTTCGCGGACCCCGAAGGGTCCGCGGACCCCCATTTGAGAACCACTGGCCTATAGGAGACTATATAATTCAAAACAAAATACAAGACATCCATCGACCAACGCTTGTTATCCTGTCCATCCGACAAACCTTTGCGTTTTGTGACGTCACGCAGCAGCTACGGATGTCAGCCATTGACACTGGCGAAATTCGGGGTGCAGTTTCGTACACACGCTCATGAAAGGTTTAATTAATAACGGGAGATCATATATCAAAATAAAAATGTCGTTTGTCTACATGAAGGCTCCCTCGACGTAGCGAGCACAAAAAGTTAAGTACTTCCGGTTTCGACCGGACAATCCCGCACTAACACTCGTGCTGGTACCCCGGGCGGATGTTATCTTCATCGGCTTTGCAAAGGCATTTGATACGATTCCCCATTCTCGCCTACTTTTAAAATTGCCCCATCTTCAAATAGACCCATCTATCGTAGAATGGATTGCAAAGCATTTGTGCGTGGTAGAACCCAATCAGTAAGGTTAAAACGATAATCTTTCCTCAAAACTTCTTGTGATCATCAGGCGTTCCTCAGGGTAGCGCAACCGGTCCCCTCTCTTGTTTCTAATTTATATACACGATCTTTTATCCACTTCTAACGTCAACAATCAGGTTAGAATTTGCGAGACGAGTGTGGTATCTATCGAAAAATAACTAGTACAGATGATAGTCACGCTCTATTGAACGGATGACAAAATGAGTAATTAGTGCTTAAAATGGCAGCTTAAAAACCTTAACATAAAAAAATGCTGGCTAATGAAGAGTTACCGATAAAGCTAACATGATATTGACACAGTGCAGCCTCCTCTCTCTCGAATCCAGAAGTTGCGACGTCGTATAAATATCTATAGGTGTCCATTTCACGATCCAGTTTAACCCCGGAGCGAGCACATTGATCGCATCATATCAAACGCATCCAGAAAACTCAGTTTTCTAAGGCGTGCGACTGTACCAAGCGAATCGCACAAAAAGCTCACCGGACAAAAGCTCACCGGGCAAAAGCTCAGCCCATTTTTTCACAGACCTCGGACAAAAGCTCACCAGGAGAATATTTCTAAGTTGGTCATAACATCGGATGCGGACAACTTAGGCGCATGAGTGCGACACTAAAATGCAACGATAAATTAAAGTCTGACAGGTGCATGGTTCGTTGATTAGAGTAGAAACAAGTTTATTTATCGATTGGTTAGAAGCGAATGCAGCCCTTACTAGCTTCATCAGTCTTGGTGGATCTCGGTGTAGCTGGAACCACTCGCAAGTATTTTTAAGACGATCCTGCAGGCGCAGAGTGGTTTTTCGCACCCGCTTCTCTGGGGTTCACCTTCTGGGCTTGTGTCAATACCGTGGCAACGAGCGCCTGATTTTGCTGTAGGCATTCAATCAGCCTCTAGACGCTTAGATGGGCGTGGCCGACGAGCTTGAACCCGGTATTCCATCCTTCGCAGGTGTGGTTCGTCCGGTCTTTATCTTGAAGAGTGACGTCGTACATATTCCACCGTTCCGGGGGAAATTCCGGTCGTCGTTGGTGCACAGTTAGGCAAAGGAGCCGCAGAAGGAGCAAAGCATAACGGAAGGGGCCGTTGACATACGTGCAATCAAGGTAGTCCAGCAGGTCGCCGATGTCACCGGTAGACTTTCCCTGATGTAGGTTAGTCCTTCGGGCACAAGCTGTGGTGGAGGGAACGCCAGCCTATCAAAAATCCCGCACAGTTTTCTAAATTGGTCATCTGTCTTATGCTTGTCCAAAAGGCGCTACAAATCCCAACCCATGTTTTGCCCGCATAGCAAAAAAAAAAAAAAAAAAAGAGGTGAGCTTTTGTCGAGGTCTGTAGAAAAAACGGGTGAGCTTTTGTCCGGTGAGCTTTTGTCCGGTTACCGTACCAGGCACCCCAAGAAACGCGCCTGCTTGCCTATAAAACTATGATTCAACCAAAAACTAGAATATGCAAACATAATCTGGAACCCGCACCAAAATTACCTTGTTAAAAATTCTTGAGCCCTTGCAAATAAATCCGCCCGTTTTATTTCTGGAAAATACACTTATCAAACCAGTGCCTCGAGTTTAAAACAAAACCTGGGCATGTCGTATTTGGAGATAAAACGGAAAATATCAAGATTGTGTTTTTTCATCGAATTTATTACAGTGACTACTTTCAGACAAACTTGTAGGCCTGCAACCCATATTTCGGCCCGTTGTGATAACACCCAGAAAGTGGAACCCTTTGCATCACGCACTAATCTATTCCTCTCATCTTTGTCAGTTTTATGTATTTTAGATGGGAACGCGCTCCCAGGCTCTGTGGCAACTGAACGTGACGAGTTGTTGTTTAGGAAGAAATGTGACGATTTATTGTTGAATTAGTTTCCGAGATGATAATCTGTTTTCAGTTTGAATGTGCTTGTCATTGTGTACATGAATTGAGTCAATCAAGGGTCCCTCTGATCTCGTTCTTTCTTGTTTGATCGTTTTTGAACCCAGAGTTGTTATATGTATTGTGCTTTTGTATGATTTTTTCCCAAATCCTCGCTCATGTAATACGTCCGAAAGGATGTCTTTGAGCAACAATAAATGAAATGAAATGACGCGTGAATATTTTTATCTATATAATTGTTAAACGTGCGCCGCTGTCTTTTAAAATGAAAAACTCACTACCTTGCTGTAATGCATCGGTGCTGCGGGTTTTTTTTTGTAAATAAAATAAATAAATTATTATCAAACTACCCCGATCACTAATTTCGTGCACTGCGCTTCCGCGTTTATGCTCGTCGTTTGGAAGGTACGGATTTCCTTGATGAGCTTTTAAGCAATAAATAATCATCCACGTATAATGATTTTTTCTCAGTAGTGTAATTCCAGCAATACGTAA
>JAZHYW010035499.1:0-30825 GCA_037355805.1 Ixodes ricinus
GAGCTCGCAGTTGCGGTATACTTGTAGGCCGCATCCCAAAATGTCGAGGGCCACATGCGGCCCGCGGGTCTCGTGTTTGAGACTTCTGGTCTAGAAACTTCAATGCAATGCACTGCCCTATCGTTGAATGATGTTTACATGACCGCATCGAAAACGATAATAGAAGTACCGATTACGTTTGTACATGTAGTTGTACATAAATGAAGTTTCGTCTCTTCAACAGACCATGTTTGAAATTGTGACAATAAGATGACGAGATAAAATAACCGGTGTATAAATGTGAGTTCTCCCGATGCCAAATTACTAGACTGGATTTTTGCATGAACTGGAACACAGAAAAGGAGGGCCACAGCACAGCCTAATTAAGGAAAAAAGGTATCTTACATCTCAACCCAACACCTATGCTGTGAAGAATAACATGATCAAGGGTTCTGAATTATAAACATTAGATCTTTTCAACATGATCCGAAAGCGGGATACACAATTGGAATTATCCGCATTCTCAAGTACGCAGCCAATGCACGCTCGTTTACCTTCTTCGTGCTGTCTGGGGCTGTAATGGCAAATGGGGAAATCTCTCACAGGACCCCGACACAGCTGTCGCACCAAGAGGCTGTAAGAGAAGCAGAAAGTGTGCACGTAATCACATGCCGAGAAAAACAGTAGCCTCAATGCGATGACGTAAATGGTATAATGCGCTAAGGAAGCTCATCGCATTGAAACCGCTAGGTGGAGGTTGAGTGATATTGGCGAATGCGCATTCATACAACCCATGGAAACGAAGGTCGCATCGGATCTTGAAACGGGGAGAAATATGGGAATGAGATTGCTGCGGGAGTGGATGAACAACTCAAAACATGGTGGTGACCAATCTTGTTGGTGGCGCCAGAAAACGCGCACGGTCGCAGGTGTCACTCCGTCATTTTGTCTCAAGGAGAAACGCAAGCTTTTCTTGCCATCCTAAATGAGCTGAATATAGTTGAGCTGCACGGTCAGGGCGGCCCGCGCCGTGGCCTTGCAAATAACAAGTAGCACGTCGGAGGGAGTCCCTAGAGGTTCTGTTGTAAGCAGGAATGGCGTCGGGAGCTACAAGCACTGGTACCACAAAACGAGCTGTTCTTACCTCAGTGTTGCTCCTGCTTGCATCGGTACCTCTCGGCCTTGTGGTCCGGCCACGGGTGGAGCGGTGCTGGTGCCGTGCAGGCGGTTGGAAACGATCTTGCTCACCAGAGCGTGTGAAGTCACGTTGCCTCTGTTCTAGAGTGGCACGGCTCAGAACCAAAAGCGCTTTCTTGCAACCTGTGACTTCTGGCAGAGCGTTGAAGACAGCGGTTAGATCTTTATTCTCATCGGAATGTATTCCGCGCGCGAAACACCGACCGGAAAATGTGATTACATGGTGCGGCTCGCGCCGGAAACACAGCCTTAGCTGAGGTGTGACACGACAATGTGCCATCTCCACGTAGGACTCGCTGTGAATTAACGTGAATGATAGCGCATTGGCTTGATTTCAAGAGTGGAGTCGATGCACTAAGTGTGGATTTATGTAAACGTGGGTGGTGGCTTTTGTCGTTACGCAGAGGTACACAGACTCGTAGCCCTCACCAAACCTTGACGAGAGAAAAGCTTGTTGAAGATATCAATACAATATGCGGGTGAGCTGGTTCTTATACCCCGAGAAACTGATGGAAAGGAGGAAATGAAAGCGCAGGGGCGTCAGTAAACCGAGCTCTAGTTAGAATGATCGGTGGGTAAACCTAAATCTAGCTGACTTTGTCTTCACTACACTCGTCGAATAAGTCAGAATGCAAAACGCCGGCATCTGGCGTTTTGCTATCGCATCAAAATGTGTTCGACAAGTGCAGTGGCGACAAAGGCACGTGGCTTTATTTCTACCCCTAATCATTCCAACCAGAGCTCGGCGTCCTGACTTCAGCGTGCTCTTGTCTTTTCCTCTTCCTCAGTTGCTCAGCACATTCTGACATACTTAAACCTTAGACAATCAAAGAATGACAGCATCCCAAGCTCTGTTGGTCCTCGGTTTTTCCTCCGTCTCGGGTTTTAGTTTCTCATAAAAATGAGAAAAACTTCCCCCTTTTTCAATAATAGAGAAAAATTATCTTTTTTAGTACAATTAACCCCTGACCTCTACTATGTCCCCCTGACCGTATAATCTCACCTGTGCAAACCGCATATGTGTATTTTTCGCGGCTTGTTATCAACAACTCTGTTAAGACAAAACACCCTGTATATATCACAAGTCCCTGACAACGTGCCCTTCAGTGGAGCCCAGTGGAGCCCAGTGATTTCTCTACACAGCCCCTAGGGGGACGGGGGGTGTAGACCCCTCCTTGTTTTTCTGAAGGCACCTCCTTAATTTGCTACGACTCCCCTATACTCAATGCTCGCCCCCCCCCAATTCCCTCCCCTAAAAAATGTAGACACCCCCCCCCCTACCTCCTTATTTCAATTCCTGCGGAAACCCTGGCGGAGCCCCGTTAGTGAGCCTGCCAAAAGAGAAGCACTTTAAGCTTCTCCTTTGGCTATGCATTTGAAGGCCTTTGGTAAACGCCACAAAACAGCTAATTATTTATTCGCCATTATTTTTTCTGTTACGGTGTGTGGAAATACCAAACGACATCTGACAAACAGTGCGCACGCATGATGACGATGATGATAATAATAATAATAAGAAGAAGAAAAGTGAACGAACAACCGCTTTTTATGCCGTTTATAGACATGTTGAAGGTGTATGTCGAAGACATGCAAACCTCGCTCTCGTTTTCGAGCGAGAAGTATGACAACCTTCTAGCTACGACAAAAGCGCACACGACTGAAATCAGAGTCTTGCAGACGGAGATGACAGATTCAAGAGAAACGGTCTCTGAGGAGGGCCATATTATCTCGTGTTTCAAGCAGGCACGTAGCCAGGATTTTGTTTCGGGGGGCCCGCGCATGACAAAATGCTGTATGAGGGGAGGGGGAGAGGAGTTCCCAGCAAAATAGAAGATTTCGGGGGGGGGGGTGGGGGGCCCATGGGCCTCCCCCTGGATACTTGCCTGGTTTCAAGATAGAGTTGGTTGAGGCATACCAACATACTCGCGTCCACAACATGGAGAAGCATGGGTTGAAAAGCGATCCCAGTGTTCCCATTACTACCGGCCTCAGTGGGTTGGCAGAGAGGCTCGAGGTTGAGGGGCACGAGCAATCTGACGTTGTATCCGCCTTCAAGATACCGAACAAGCAAGGTGTACCTCATCCTATTTTAGTAAAATTCATATCTGTTGCCAAAAAGACAACTGAAGGAGGGCTCGGGGCAAACGTCGACCACACAATGTTAACAGCCCCGCTGAGAGAATATTTTTCATCGACAACTTAACTCAAAGTAACAGGGAACTTCACTGGTTGGCACGTTTTCATGGTAAGGAGCGAGGATACAAGTTTGTGTGGTGAAAAACACCGGAATTTTCGCAAAAAAGAGGTTGCTCCACCTTTAGTGCGGATACTGCAACCAGGTAATCGTGAGCTCATTAAGAAGTCACAATGGCTAGATATCCCTGGTTTGCCAATTTCCATGCGTTTAATGACTCCTGCACAAAACGGCGGCTTGGGCGATTTGGTTATTCATGTCTCAACATAACAGCGCAAGTAGGGTTACACACAAACACACGTCACCACCGGCCACAAAAACAATCACACATAGGAACACAATCACAGCAGAGAAAACATACACACAGCGCTGACTCACAACTCAATCTATATTTGCACTTTGACTTCTACGCCTTTTTTGATACACTCGTGAATATTGAAATCTTTTACTTCTATGTCTCATGAAATGACAATCTAATATTTATTTATTATTTATTTATTTATTGATACTGTCAGCCCTAGACAGGGCTTTTACAGAAGTGGGTAACACAATGCAGTAAATCAGATACATGCATGTGAGCTAATAAGATTAGATAATTCTTTTCCTGATAAAGTGAGCAATAGAACGCTAACACATTCATCTTCATACC
This sequence comes from Ixodes ricinus, assembly GCA_037355805.1. Taxonomy (NCBI): domain Eukaryota; kingdom Metazoa; phylum Arthropoda; class Arachnida; order Ixodida; family Ixodidae; genus Ixodes; species Ixodes ricinus. The sequence continues at coordinate 4,020 of JAZHYW010035499.1, forward strand.
TGGCAATATGTTCTGCTTCCACTATCTCTCTAGTCAGTTGGCTACCGCTTCTGCCCAGCTCTGTACACCTACCTAGATATGCCGCACATCTGCAATCACGGCAATGCAGACCTAAATGTCCTGTGTTAGCTATAGTTATGTTGTTGTTGTGTTCGCGGAGTCGATCATTTAAACATCTCCCAGTCTGGCCGATATATCGTTTCCCACAGGAAAGGGGAAAGGAGTATACTACCCTTCTGTGCACGAAACAAGCTGGTCCGGTGTTGTTTTTCTTTGTTTTTTCGTGTTTTTTTTGCAGCTCACTGAATGTTGTGGGGGATTGTTCACTTTTTTGCATAAGCTGGAAAGCTTGTTTGGAGCGGAGAAGATGACCTCGATGTTGACACTGTTTGCCACTTTCTTAAGACCATGGGAGACGTTGTGGATGTAGGCACATCAATGGGTCTAGTTGACCTGTCCCTCGGTTTTCGTATGATGGCATTGTTTTTCTGTTCTCTGAGAAGGTTCTCCTGACTAACAATGTGCTGAATCGCAGAGAACAGATGAACTCGCAAGTTAAGTGCTCACTATTCAGTTTTCGAGGACACAAACGTTTTGTGAAAATTGCTAACCAGTAAACTCTCTTGTAATGATGCAAAAAATACAAAAAGAAGCGATCTTGTCTCAATCGGTTTCCTTAAATAAATTTTGATGGTTCAATCTTGACCGAGCATGAAATTGCTCTCAACAATTAGCAGATCTAGAGTATTTATTGGCAGCATTCCACAATGTTGACCTGAGCAAACGATTTTTTATACGGACATTTCCTTACAATGTATTGAAATATCAGATAAGTGAGAAACCCGTCAAATAAATTCTGATGTGTCTCTTCCTTATGACGTGCAAAATAAAATTAAATCTCACAAGATAATTGACCTTCAGCAAGCTTAACTCAAGTCATATGCCAGTCACAGCTTCATGGATTTGGGTAGACAGATATTTATTTCTTTAAACATATACGCTTTTTACTTTACATCTGCAACGCTGCACACGAGTGATTTCTATGAAGACGGCTTCTTTCCAGCGTTACATATTGCGTGCCTCAGGAGGTCTTGTTAGGTCCTCACAAGCTGTCTTCGTCAGGTTTTTCACCCGGGAATGCAACGATTTGTGTCTAAAAAACATAATTGAATTATTTATATTAAGAAAATTGAATGACTAGAGACGTGAGACCGAGCAAAATGTATAGTATCTTTAGATTCATCAATAAACAAAATCAAGCGAATATCTGTACTGTTAAAATTATTCCCCTGTGTAATCAAAAGCAACTGTTTTGAATTTGTTATGAAGGCAGAGCCTTTCAAGAAACAGGCTTATGATTCCTTGAGAAGACTATATCTGCCGGCTTCTTTGAGATCACAAATGCGTGATCATACACAAATGTACAGTCGGGGACAAAAGTCTCCAGGACACGCAAGTTGCGACTAAAACGCATTGCTTTGCCATTCTGCCGGCGGGTCGCCTCGGTTTCGAGATCACGGAAAAGCGCATGCGCGTCCTACTGTGCCTACCAACATGTGCGCTTTCCAGCTGTTCGGCGGCGCGGCGTTTAATTCGAATCAGGGCGTGGTACCGCCTCGGAGATAGCGCTTACTGACATGGCACCTATAAAGCAGGGATTCACGGCAGCTCAACTGAGCAATAAGCTGAACTGGTTATAAAGCAAGGTGCGCTGACACGGCGAAATGCGGCGTAATGCCCCAGGCGGTATCTCGAGTTTCGGAATGTGAGCAGACGCGCGTCAGCCGCCAGCGGTATCTCCGAGGCGGTACCACGCACCCGATTCCGAGTTAGGCGAAGAGCGGGAAAACGCATGTTGCAGGCAGAGTAGGAGGCGCATGCGCTTTTGTGTAATCTCGAAACCAGGCGACCCACCAGCAGATGGCAGAGCAATCCGTTTCAGCCACAGCTCGCACGTTCTGGGGTCTTTTGTCCCCGACTGTACCTCACGCTTCTTTGCGCGGCTATCACTCAGCCACTGTCACCTAAGCAAATTTGGGCTGTCATAAATATTTGGCACCTCCAACCTCGTGTGTCCGATAATCATCTACATACTCAATGTGTGCCAGTGCCCTAACGCTGATTCCTTTCCTCACACTCATCTGGCACGCCAACGGTGCAAAAAGTGAAAACGTGTTATAAAACAGAGTGCAGAAGTTGTGCACATAATGATGCAACGCAGTAGGGTAGTAAAAATAGGTATCAGACGACACTTCATGAGGCAAGGCCGAAAATCGCGGTAAAACGCGACAAAAACGTCGCTCCTCTCTGCCTTCCGAGCCAAGGCGCGGAGGGCAAAGAGGAGCGACAAGTTGAAGCCACTTTATGATGGCTGCGTCACGCGACTTCAAGATGGCAGCGCCCATGCGACGGAGGGGGAAAAGTGTATTGGTCACGAGAAAACAATTTCTCCGCTAAATATATCGGGAAATCAACGGACAAACAAATGAAGAAAAGAAAACATTTTTTTTTGTTGGAGGGGGGGGGGGAGTGGTGTTGAAAAGCATTTTATTTTTTAAAAGTCAGGATTCATACTAAACATACAGCAAAGTTACCAGCAATCTCTAATTTGTTGAATCAGGAATCAATATCCTTGTTTTGTTGTCACATTTATCATGAATTTGAACGTTCTATTTTTTGTGTGCTTATAATGATGTTTAGTTGTATTGTTTCCAACTCAGGTTGCAGTTAGGGCAGGCATTTCCTCAATTATAGAATTATTAACGTTCTCAACCGGGGCAGGTAAAAAAAAATTAACGTTTGTCGCAGGTTATACATTATTAGAAAAAAGGGTATGGATAGTCCTCCCTAAGGGGAGGAACGGTCTTGTAACCTATGTTCCTTTAGAAAGGAGAAACCTTCGTCCCTAAAGCAGGGAGCAAATATTCCACCGTCACCTGCATCTCATTATGGCGGCCCTGAATCGAGCAAATCGAGCTCAATAAGGCTTAACGAGGACGCTACGTCTCTTTTACGGGACGAAAGGAGCAGAAAATAAAAGCGTAACACGAACTTTCCGCGAACTGTATTTATTTCCTAAGCCAGGTTCCCCCGCAGTCACAGAAACTTGCGTTTCGAATCAGTTGCTCAGTCTTCTCGTCTTGAGCACTGCAATGTTTAACGGAGACAACCGATACCCAGTTACTTCGCGCACTCCACGTCTTACCTTTGGTGTTCCTCGAGTCACAATTCTTTCGCCTACCGCACATCACGGAGAAATGGCCAACCGTTCCGCGAAACCAAAAGCCGCTCTCAAAAGAACAAACTCGAAGCCGCTGTTTACCGCGTAGTATGAAAGAAGGTTAAATCGCTTGCCACCATACGGCAGGGTCAAGCAGAGTAATTGCAAGTAGCTAGGCAAGGTGGCGCTAGGTACCGCCGAATTCATGTTCTACAAAAACTGTTTATTTCCCCAGGCTATCCTTGAGATCCTGGATCCTGTACTCTACACACATCTACACAGATCTACACAAATTACGCATACTACAAGCATCAGCTGAACATACATTGCGGGCATACACACATGGCACCTACAAGCGTCAACGGCACACTAACCCGAACACTACACCCGAGCTCTGCGTTTCCATCTTTTATACTGGTCGTTTTGAACGTACGGAACTTTTCGGTGACTCCTTTAGCAATAAAAGATATTCCCAGCATGTTCATTTTTTCCAGCAGTGTCATACCTCTGAGAGTATTTTGAATGGCTCAGTGGATGAATCACTTATTAAAGGTAAACGCTCGATGATGCCGTAACTATTTGAAGGCCAATAAATGAAGCCGCTCCAATGCGGTTCGAAGCCATGAGTGTTTCCCCACACGGCACGTCCTAGCCTGTATTTCTGTAGTAGTGATTATTTTTCTATTTGTGCTGTTCGCGCACGGGTTCAATTGCTGTCTTGAATCAATCTCTGTAGAGCGGATTTTCACTCAGCTGGAAGTGATGTTTCACGGGCAGAGAAATCGCTTTTCGATCAACTTGAACACAGTCAAAGCCGCTACTTGCGGCAGGTGTTAAGTGTACGGAGCTACGCCGTGGCGAGCTCGAAAACTTCTAGCGCTCATCCCTGCGTGCCACTTGGAGGGCAGTTTCTCCAGTAACTGTAGTATATTTAAACAGCAAAATAAAGGGTAGCTTTCTTTTTCCGTTTTACCTACTATTCTTTTTTAATGCTGACATTCCACACTGTGAATATACGTACTTTCCGTCATAATTTCGTACTTTTCAGTCCTTTCCACAGAGCGCAATCGCTCTCGGGGAGGAGACACCCGACAGTCACATTGGCCGCAGTGCGATAGGAGCTTACTGTTCAGACCAGCGTTCCAACATGACTATCCGCACGTCGACCGATTGCACCTAATCCCTCAAGTGATCTAATCTGTTTAATGTGAAGCGGAATGTCAACGTGCGACACCACGCCGCCTCCGATCATGGCCCGAACAGCGGCGTCAATGCGCCACAGTTTACGTCATCTCATCTCGTTGTTACACCATTGATACGCGAACACACGGTCACATCGGCGATAATTTCAGTCTTCTGTTCACAACGCACAGCACTGCCATCACGATTTTGCTGCTATGTTGCGGACACGCTGAAATACCGAGCCACGTCGATTGCCGGTTGGCTCTCGGCATCGGAAAACAGAACCGAACTCAGCACGGAAGCGCACCCAGGCAGCAGGCAGCAAAACCTGCCGGTCTTGGGCGCAGTTCCTGCGATTTCCATAACGCCGAAAACATCGACACAGGGCCGCGTGGTTCCACTACTGTAGTACCGCGTGGGTCCCGCAAACCGGAGACGGCCATCTTACCCAGTGTACGTAGCGCTCCTGGCACTGCTCCGGAACTTCGTTGTTTCTAGCGGATTCGTTTCGTCGTTTGATAAAATGAGTGATAAAAACATCAATGCTACCGAAATGTTCTGCGCGTTTGGACTAGAAGACGAAATTACAGGCGGCCTTCGCTGCCGGTTAAGCTCAATCAACTGAACAACATTTATTAAACAACGTGCGCGACATGCTCGAAAAACGAAACCGAAAGAATATGAGTCGGGACGGCGAAAGCTTTCTCCCGTCTGCCTGGAGAAGGAGGAAAACGTCTCGTTCCTCCCTTCTTCTCGTGTCTACTTGGGGGCCCGTCACTAGAAGGGAGGAAGACGCGCCGTTGCAACCTTTTTCCTCCATTTTTTCTTAGAGTGTACCGTCGCAGGCTACGGAGTGTCCCGCACGTCGAACCCTTATTTTTGTAGATTGTTAGATTTAAAGGGGTACTGAAACAAAAATTGAAATTTTCAAATTTCGTTCGGAAATAGGTCAAGCATGACGTGTAATAACCGTAATTCATAATCGCACGTTTGTATTTTGCACGATTGGCTATATTTTTCGTTCCAAACGGCGCACTCGAGCGAGCGCTCGAAGAGAAGCGAACGGAGGGCGCGATGCGTCATGGGATATCCGGCGCAAACAAAAACAGAAAGAAAAGTTTCCCCGCATTCGTGACGTAGCAGGGCTGGCGGGATTATGAGCTTTGCCCTTGGTGGCGTTGTCAGCGTTGTGGTGGTGTCAATAGCGTCAGCGCGTTACAACCGAGCCGTTCGAAGTGCCCGTGGGGTGACGAGCGCGTGGCTGGCCCAAGAAGCACGTAGCTTCCACAGCACTGTCAGCTTAGGGCTGACGGGGTGGGGAAAGCAACTTTTGTCCGAGTTTTGAGCGACTGGCTAATCTTCTAGGGGGAGAATGGCTGCATCCGGCTGCACAAACGAGGGTCCGAGAAAGAGGAGAGTCCACCCTTTCCGTCTTCTTGGACTGTTTGGTTCAATGCGCGATTTGTGAGTTGAGGAGGAAAGCTAAGAAGGAAAGTGTTGAAATGCCAAAGAGCGGCGCTGCGCCAGAGGAATCTGCTCCGTCACGACTACGTAGCAGATTCCACAACGTTGCTACACTACCTCCCAAATAGGCTCCGCATGCATCCACCAGGTGCACATTGGAAGATCGTTTATTTAGCTTTAAAATTAGTTGTCTTGTGCCTTTCAACGGAAGACTGGTGTTTTTGAGGTTAGGGTGCAACATGCAACACATTCAAGCTAGAAAATGAGCGCTGAAATTTCGTTTCCCTACCCCTTTAAGAAAATTTTCCACATTCGTGACTTTTGATAGCTAAACACATACGATAGAAGGAAACGTTTGTTTAGCGCGAATGTGACCCCCCTTGTTCTGGGCTTTCCTATTCATTTCTGATGTTGAGTAAGGAGAGCTCATTGCTTGCATCCTATGCTTGTTCTTGAGCTCTATTCTTTTACTGACGTACATGCAAGCGTCACTTGCATTTTTAAGTTGTTTCTTTCGAGACTAAAATAAACAATGCGAGCGTCGATTACATTCCTAAGTTGTTTGTTTTAATTCTAAAATAAACAATATTCATTGTATGTCTAGCTGAGACATAAGGTATCGTGGTTGCATTGTTTGCACTCCTACGGTGAAACAAGCGTGGACTATTTTGCTAAAAAAATATAGTGGTACCACCGTATTTTTATACAATGTACGTTCTCAGAAATTCTAGCGGTCTTTTTTCAAAAACAGTGATTCACAGTGTTGAGTAAGTTTTACCTAAACCCCAGCATGTGATTGTTTTATCACTCTAGTAAAACGGTGTTGTTTAACACCTTTTGCCACGTAAACTACACCCGAAAATTCATTCCGACGTACAACGCTTTGACGTCGAGCTGATGGTCCAAACTTTTGGGAGGGGATTGATAATACGGTGCGATATAACTTATTAAACCGCTAAAGTACGTAGCAAAGACCAGAGAGAAAAAACCTGAGGTTTCGCAGTAGGGCCAAGGAAAGATTGATCGTTTGCTTTGTAGTCAGGAAAACGTACATAGCTTTTTTAATAAGTTGTACCACTCGGATATCAAGCCGCTCGTAATAGCTGGTACCGCCGTTTAAACGTCAGTGCGCTGTGCGATGAAGTTGAGTATCAAGGTTTAGTGTACGTGACACAGGGTGTAGACTCAAAGAAAAAATGGAGGAAAAAGATAGCAACGGCGCCTTTTCCTCCCTTCTTCTGACGCGCCCTCAAGCGGACACAGGAAGAAGGAAGGAACGAGACGTTGTTCTCCTTCTCCAGGCAGACGCGAGAAAGCTTCCGCCCTCCCGACTCATCTTCTTTCGGTTTGGTTTCTGGAGCACGTCGCGCACGTTGTTTAATAAATGTGGTTAAGTTGATTGAGCTTCAGCGGTAGGTAAGGCCGCCTGTAATTCCGTCTCCCAGTCCAAACGTGCAGAACATTTCGGTTGCATTGACGTTTTTGCCACCTATATTATCAAACGAGCAAACGAAGTCACTAGAAACAGCGAAGTACCGGAGCAGTGCCAGCTGCACTACGTACACTGGGCTAAAATGGCCGTCTCCGGATTGCGGAACCCACGCGGAAACACGCAGACCTACCGTAGCTTTATTTGGTGACTCTACGCGGACCACGCGGACCGATGCGTCTATAATAGATGTTCCCTAAAAACCCAAAACGCAATAGTGGTGGAGCAAATAAAAATATTTTTGTAGAACATAAATTGGGTGGTACCTAACGCCACCTAGCCTAGCTACTTTCAATTACTCTGTTTGACCCTGCCGTCAGGTGGCATGCGATTTAACCTTCGATCACGCTACGCGATTATTTCTGGTTACCGTGCAAGCTGCTTCGAATCTTCTTTTGAGAGCGGCTTTTGCAAGTGGTGTACCACTCCTCCGTGTTGTGTGGTTGACGAAGAAATTATACCTCGAGGAATAGCAAAGGTAAGACGTAAAGTGCGCGAAGTAACTGGGTATCAGTTGTCTCCATTTAACATCGCAGTGTTGTCGATGAGAAGACTGAGTAATTGCTTTCAAAACGCAAGTTTCTTTACCTGGAGGAAGCTGTCTTCGAAAATAAATATAGTTTTCGGAAAGCTCGTATTACGCTTTTATTTGCAACTCATCTCGCCCCGTACAAAAAAAGTAGCATCCTCGTTAATCTTTATTCGGCTCGATTTGCTCAATTCGGGGCCGCCATAATAAGATGCAGGCGACGGAGGAACTTTGCTACTCTTCTTTCAGGACGACAGTTTCTCCTTTCTAAACGAACATAAATCACAAGAGCGTTCATTCCTTCAGTGAGGACTATAGATACCTTATTTTTCTAAGAGTGAAGACTACGCCGTCTTTTAGAGTGAGAAGCTGTCCACATTTGCTGACAATTTTTAATTCAAACCAAAATTACTAGATCCCTTAGCTGGATGCCGTCCAAAACCAACAGTCCGCTTCATTTTATCTCAGTACCATTACACAGCTGGTGTCACTGCAGTGATAACGAGCATAAACAAATATCTCCTCAGAGGACGCCACAAAGGAGTTTGTCTTTGTCTTCTCACAGTTGTTACCAATGTAACTGCAATAGCACTTTTCTTTGACGTTGTTTTCTTTTTTTGCATATCCCCACAATCGTCCTGTCGCTTCAAGGGCTCAATATTATATTTAACGCGTGTCCGACTCTACTTACAGATAGAAAAATGATCCCATGGCATTCAAAATTATGTGCAGAAACGACTTCAGAATAAATTATTTCTTTGCTCATGAAGTGGTTTTCAAAATGCGATTATTTTCCATTTTCTATTTATAATGATAGTGATAATGTGTTATGTTATTTTCTATGAAGGCACGTATACTTGATGTAATTTTTCAAAGTTTGTTTTATTTGACTGTAACTAATTACTTACCTTCTCGTTATGCAATTCCCTTAAAAGGGGCACTTGAGGATCATTGAATGAAATTATATAGGAGTTAATTTTCGGAGTACATAATTGAGCACAAATATATCGCATTTGTACAACTCAAGATGATGGATGGGTGTTTAGGGTGATATATAATAATGATATACTAGAATGGATTGATATATATATATATATATATATATATATATATATATATATATATATATATATATTGTAAACCTTAATTTTTACAATTCAAACGATTTGTTTCGGCTACGATAAAATTACCTTAACACCAGCAACATCAAACCGTTATCAAAAAAAATTATATATTTTTTTGTCTTTAACTTTGCCAGCATGTTGTTTGTGAGAATTATCGTATAAATCAATACCAGCAGGGACCGACTTGTCTCCAGGCTATTGTTAACGTGGTATCATTTTTTTCGATGGTGTCTCTCCACAGTCATGCTAATAAGTTTCGTTTCAAACAAGGAAAGGATTTCGTTAAACTAGACATCGGGGTTAGGGTTATCACTGTCACTACCATTATGAGGCGCCTCCTCTACCCCAGCATGGGAACCGCCGTGAAAACTGGGTCCTGCTGAGAGGCCTGGTGCGAAAGGCACTCAGGTTGGTTATCGCTACACGAGGTTCACATGTGAACTTTCTCAAGTGCCAGGTTGTATATACACCCACGACTGTTTTATTTCGTGCACCGTTGTTCGCCTCTCGCGCAGGCCACGGAACTGGAAGCTGTTACCCATAGGTTGGAGGCGCGGGGAGGCAGGCCCCGGCCACTGAGTCATGAAAATGCACACAATCTTCTGTCGACGTATCTGCGTTCTAGTAACACCTTTTCAAAGATATGGTGCATGGCGATTAGAAAGAGGTAGAATCGCGGGTGGTGTTTTCTTCTCGATATGAAGATATCTTCATTTTTAGTTTTCAAACCTGCATGGTTGAGTACTGGTAGATTCGTCGGGTTTCACTATTGCGATATTGACATCAAATGTAGGATATCAAAAGTATATTTTGTTCGCACACGTTTTCTCTATGAAGTAGGTGAGAAAATAAATGTGCTTCGTAGGTAGGAATGTGAAAAAACTGATACCTTTCAGCTACGTTTAGAAACATGGGTATTTTAGGGTTAGGCGACGAACAAAATTTTTATCTGAACAATCGGCACCCTTTAATTGCAAAGCAAATTGTTGTGTGTATGTTTATACACCCGGAAGTTAGTCTGCCTCAGTGGGCGTCTGGTGTCTCAGCTGTAGATGAGCAATTCGGCCAGTGCGCGGTACAACCGCTAGCCTGGAGTCTTTAACGCGCACCATGCAGTAGTGATACACGACCGCACGCCGGTACGATGCTCATCCAGATCGAAACGGGCAAAGGTGGGGATTGAAACCCTTTAATTGACTAATTATTAAATTAATCGGTTTTGCTGATTTTCAGTGAAACCCAATTATTAAGCGAACCAACCGCAACCCCCCCCCCCCAAAAAAAACACACACACAACAACAACATAAAACAAACAATATTGGTGTTTTTTTACTTGAAATTTAGAAAAAGCAATTTTTCGGGAAAGTGTGCCAGGTCAAGCTTTATGAGCCAACTTGGGGCCTGGGGACACTCGTGTCGATGCCTTTGCGTCTTGCGGACGCCGCCCAAAAGCGCCCCAAGTTTTGCCGCATCATTGTTTTCATTCCTCTCCTGTTATAATCGTCACTACGGTCGATTACAAGTCAAGAATGTAGCGGCCAATGACCCTTAGAGGGAATCTTGTATTTCTCGGCAACCAAACACGTCTCATCATTTCCGTGACGTCACGACCTGCGCAAACTAATCTTGTTCTTGCAAAAAAATATTTTCAACATGGCGGCCGGGCAGATTTTTTACTACTCCAGCTTCTTGCGGCAAATATTCTGCTCTTTATTGTGGTTTTACACGTACACGAGCGTACGTCACTAAGTCGTAACCGCGTCCACTTTATTTGCATCAGGTTCTGTGTGACAGCGTGAGAATGCAAGCCCAGGCAGCATACCATTGTTGGACCCCCGTTGGACCAATGTTGGCAAAAAATGGTTCCAATATTGGTTTGACGTTGGCATTTTCGAAAACGCCACCTGATTCAATGGTGGTCCAACATTGGTGCTAATGTTGGACCACTGGTTTGCCAACGTTCTAGCCCACGTTGGACCAACGTGGTTTGCGCTTTTTTATCCAATATTGGCATAGAGGTCTTCAGTCGTTGGCTGAACCAACACTGGCATCCAGTGCCTTACACACTGGCTCTTCCAACATTGGCTAAAATATTGGCTATTTCAATATTGGGATCCAGTTTACTACACTGGCTATTTTTTGCATCCATTGTTCATGACATTATTGGATGCCAGTTTTCAGTCAGCGTTCTAACCAGTGTCACAAAAACATAGCCGAGAACCAAGCAAGTCCCTTGCCCTTTTTCCTCAAGCACTGTATTCTTTCTCATACTAAAAATCTAATGAATGCAGCAATTTTACCACATTTGGGCACTTTAGAAATCAATAAGCATGCAAATCAATTGTTCATAACGTTTGACAGTTCACAATTTATTTAAATCGAATAAAAAGATTTACAAAAATTGTGCAACCAGGGGCCTAGGCAGACTCGGCGGCACGCTCGGTAGTGGACAGGGCAGAGGGCTTGGTGAAGAGCTCGGCAAAGGGCTGGGCAAAGGGATTCCACGCAGGGCCTGGCCACAGGATTCTGAAAGAGACAGAAGCGGGGTTCAGATTCAGGTGGAGGGTTTCAAAGGCTCGCAGTTCTCTCTTACGCTTTTCAATAATGAATATCAAAATAAAACATAGCTTCATTATTATTCGCCGCCCTTCAATTAACCATTCGATTAATCGGCTCAGTTGCTCCGCAAGTATAAAATCTCGGAAAGGTCTACCGACTTTTTTATGTTTACTTTTCTATATTATAAACGTTCTTTTTCCAGTGAATTATTTTTTGTTATTTTGTATGTAAAAACTTAGTACTACCTTGTAAAATTAATAGATGCGCAGGTAAGACACCGGGTCCGGCTTGCTGGAATCTAGTGTCTCAGCTTAGACTGGGTGAAGGAAAGCAATGTAAAGAATGGGACGCGCGAGTGTCTTGAGTCGAGGTTTGAGTCCCGTTCAGCTCGTACGCTGGCTTTGACAGTGCTTTCTTTCCCCCGTCTCAGCTGAGACGCTGTTTCTAGAAAGACGGCCCAGGCGTCTACTATTGTTTTGTTCGTCCGACTTGTCCTTACTCAGAGCTCGATCGATCTAGATTAAAATATTTATAGTGATTTAAAAAATTAATGAAATAGTATAGTACGAAGGTTATTTCATAAATTGCTTAACTCTACTCTTGCAACATCATGGCGTCCCTAAACCTTTCATCTAGCTTTAAGAAGTCTTAAGAATTACAATCTCGCCATTTAAGTTCACACAAATATTTCTACGTTGACTTGAGAAAAAAGAAAACGTTTTTAAGATTTACGGTATTTGCGGAACGGAAATATGTAGTTATTGTTGCACCCATATTGCCTCCATAATATTTACAATTTATAAATGCAACCGCTGGCCTCCTCTTTCAGCTCGCCAGTGTCAAACGCACTACTAAATTAACAATTCAATAAATACCCCGGTATACGTAACAACATGACAGTTGAACAGAACTTGATGCTTGAATCAGTGAAGAGTTTAAAATAAATCGCGCAGATAAAATAGCTTGTCGTGTAGAGACAATTACTGGCAATTACACTCGCAGAGCGCGGTGACATAACTGACACTCTCACTTGCACCCACAAGCCAAACCTTGGCAAATAAGGACTACACAACGCTTTGTGGTATTCGGCTTGGAAATACCGGGACGACTTTTTACTACAGCACACAGCTACGGCTACGAAGCCAGCCATATTTTAACAAAAAATAAATAAATAAAAATGACTTCGAACACGAAAATAACCAATCAGAACGTCTTTCACGGTCTATTAGAATAAAAAAGCACTTGAAAATAGCGCTGTACAGGACCTTTCGGGCCGATCGCGCTGGATTACACGTTGAACTCGTCGGAGATTCCTGGCACAGTGTTCTGACACGGTTCAAACTCATCGGATAGGGACAAAACGTACATTGCGTAGCAAGAATACCTATCTCCAATGGTCAGGAGAAGTTCTCCTGTCACTCACATGGAAAAGAAGGCGGTCCGTTGTGTCTTCGGTCCGTCGAAGCTAGTGGTCACATGTATGCCCACAACAAAGGAAGATCACCGGTGTGTAGGCGCAGCTGAAAGAATATCCATGGTCTTTGCGATCCGCATGTTGAAGATCGCACTTGGCACTAAGACGAAATGCGCCGCTGGTGATCAAACTCTAGAATTATATTTACCACAGAAGCGAAATCTACAGCAGGCCCGCAGGCCGCATCACAAGCGAAACTATGACCGGTGTTCGCAGGCATTCCGGGTTTGTAAGCGGCTAATGCGTCATCCGTCAAACCACGTGATCACGCTTCTGCCGTTACCCGCGCACAGAGAGCGGATTCAAGCGATAAAAAGTATACGGCTCATTGGTCCGGCGAGTACGCACCGCCTACCACGCCTTCAGCTTAGGGGGAGAGAAAATGAGAGAAGGAGTAGAAAGAAAGCAGCCCAGAACGGGGGTGCGCTTACAAAGGCTAATCTTCAGGCCCATCTCAACAATGAACCCAACCAGAGGATTAGTCACTCTACCCAAGGTTGATAGTGCAGTGGATGTTATGCGTGGCCTTGGGCTTTAGTCAGGTTCCGTGCTCTGCCTTATCACGAGCTTCGAGACTGTAGTCACGTGACCCTAACCGGAGACAGAATTGGGCTAAAACATGCATAGCGTCTACCCTGCTGCCAATACCGATTGAACAGGACAGCTCTCTGAAGGCCAGATTTTGAATTTTCTAAAGCAGCTGTCCAGCCCAAAAGTGATTCTAAACGGGGCAAGTTTGAAGACAATGTTTTTCGTGGTATAACTCACATTAAAATTTAGAATGAAGAACTAAGCGCGACTATGTTTTGCGCACGATGTAAGCAAATAAATAAATAAATAAATAAATAAATATATATATATATATATATATATATTATTTTTTATCAATAAATTTCCAATTATTTGTACACTGTTAGGTTCGCGTTTTTAAACTTCAATTTTTTTTTACGAAAGAGTTACACATAAAAGACACCACGGACAGCACATCGTTCGACTTTCAACACACGATGAATCGGTTGCGATGCTGCGCGAACAATTTCGGAAAGATGCTGCGTAGGATACGCCGGGCGCTATGGCTTCGCAACCGTTCGAAGGGCAAAGGATTCGCGACGACAAAGTAGCGTCTTCCAACTTCAGTAAGCTGACGGGGCTCGAGAGTACCACGCTAACATTTCCGCAGAGCGAACGCGGCCGGCCAGATGGAGGCGCAGTATGCCTCGCGTCGCGATTGCTACGTCGTTGTTCTATACACTGGTCACATGTGCCCTGGCTGTCGAAGCAGCTCTCTCGAGACTTCATTCGAGTCCAATAGACGACTTTCTAGCGCGATAGATTCTCGTAAAACTGAGAGTAAAGTCACTTCGGTTGTCAGGCGTAAGCGGCGGTTCTATGTTTGTCGACACCTGCGTCGACAATGACAAATATGCACAGAAACATTAAAGATAAAAAATAAAGCACGCAGAAAGAAATACAAACATGGCAGGGGCACGGACAAAGTAGAAGACGTTAACGCTACGTAATGCATATGCGTACAAAATATACTAGAAAAGACAAAAATATTTAAATAAAAAAAACGGAATTAAGTTTTCGACGCCGAGGTACGGCAATGCTAAAAAAAAGAGCAGCCGGCAAAAAAGCTGCAATAATCCTATAGGCAGCTAAGGACGTATTTGTGATCGCGGTTATAAAGCACCGGCAACGTACGCCCCATGAAGTTGGCGAAATAAAAGTCCGCCCCGAGCGAGCACGTAATGATTCTTTTCCACTTTCCTACCTCTGCAATGCAAAAAAGGGGTCGCGGGTTTATTGTCTAGGCGACACAAATATCGATAAGCCATTGGCTATGGCAGCGCAATATTGACCAGCCTATACCATGATATCACCGATATTGGAAAACTCTTGGCTTTGACAGTTTAATATTCACCAGCCTAAGCCAGCATATATTCAATGTCGGAAAGCTATTGACTCTGACAGTTCAATATTGTACAGGTTATGCCGGCGATATCCAATATTGGAGAGCTATTGGCTTTGACAGTCCAATATTGGACAGCTTATGCCGGCGTATAGCCAATATCAGAAAGCCAGTGACTTCGACAGTCCAATATTGGACAGCTCTATGCCGGCGTTTATCCAATATTGATTGGAAAGCTATTGGCTTTGACAGTCCAATGTTGACCAGCCTATGCCAACGTATTACCAATATTAGAAAACCATTGTCTTTGATAGTTCATTATTGTCCAATGTAATTCCAATATTGGAAAACATATGGCTCATTGGGCCATTGTTGGGCCATTCTTTGCCACATCAAATCCAATGTTGGCCCATTACGGTGTGCTGCCTGGGAGTATGGTATTGTCATCGAAGAGTTCAATGTGGGCGCAAGGCTTAGCATCGTACGTCGGACGCCGTCTGCTTCTGTCTTTACCTCAGGTTTCGTCTCAACTTCGTGATGTCATCGGCTTTAATTCGTAGTGGTTTCCGTGGAGCGACGTTAAAATGCAGCAGTGACGAAACTTTTCTTTCTAAGTGTAGTGTTATGAATGGGATGGGCATGAGTGAGCTGCCAACACAGTGAGTGTCTTCACCCCATTTCGAGCGTATCTTTGCTGGCGTTAATAAATGGTATGTCTACTGAAATGACGCCTTCGAAGCAGTATGTATTTATCTGTGAAATGTGACATCCTTGCCAAGTTTCCGAGTCGCAATCAGCTTGGCAGTAATTTATGATTGCATTAACACCCACGGATGCATCGTCCGTTGCAATAATTAGCTGTTTCATACATAGTAGCATACAAATGGTAAATCCAGTAATGCATATGTTACAAACCTTTAATTGATATGGTTTTGAACTTTAAGTATCTGTTGTAGTATCTTGAAAAATTTCAGAGAATTTTATTGTAGGAGAATATGGTTCTTTCAAACGCCTGCGAACATTCTGCTTGCTCTGAGAGCGCCTGACAGTCGGATGTTTATGCATGGAAACCCGGTACCCGTCGCGTGTACCCTCTATGCGTCTCGTCGCGGCGTATAATTCACAAACCGATCATGACACCGCACTTAACCATTTAACCCCTAAGGTATTACCGGGAATCACGCACCAAATTTCCCACATTCCCAACTTACTCTAGAAGGAGACATTTGTCCAAGCATACTTGATTGCAGCAATGATTTAATAATTTGTAACACTCTGAAACGTATGTCAATCAAAATTGATGGCAATGGAGGATCCCTTTAAATAATAAAATTGTGGCTTTCTTATATGCGAACTATTTAATAAAATCGAAAATTCGAAAACCATACCGAATACCCAGTTGTTCTGATTTTGGTCCGAATACAAGCGGCATAATGATTTGTCTTTATAATAATAAAAATTCGACAATGTTCAAATTCAGAAACGGCTTGAACCATTTAATTACGTTTCAGATGTCTGTTTACTGCTGCATTATAACAGGCCGTCAGCGGTGAACGAGCTCTCATATGAAGTCCGCCGTCGTCTTTCGGATCTACCTTGGCAAAGTCAGACTCGTGTAAAAACATATATCTATCTTCTTCTTGGAGGCACGTTCGCAGTCCTCCTTCTCAGAGCTTCCATGGAACCATCAAAAGAGGTCCCTGTCGTTCCATCGACACTCATTGATTTCATTGATACACGTTTCATCAACAACCTTTTATCGACACATTTCGTCGCCACTGACCGTTCCATCTACACTACCGCACGGTGCTAGTGAAGTTTAATCGACACGCGAATTGCACGCTGTAGGAATATTTCGTCGCACGCGTATTACTGGGGCTCGTGATAAGCTTCCCGGCCCACCCTGTTCGCGACGCTTCGCGGCGACAGTCTGCGGCAGTAAATTACAAAAATGTTAACCCACCTGCCAAAACCTACATGCGGCTTCACGGCGGCATGTACGGCTGGTCCTGTACCCGTGAACGTACCCGTACCCTCGCTTACTAGCTGACGAACGCACACTCCTCGCGAAGAGCACATTGGCATCACGCACCCAACTGCACGATGAGGGCTTTCTACATCGAAGATGTCCTGAAGTTGTGCAAGCGTGTGGGCAACTACATGACCAAAAACGAAAACTGAAGTACATCACGAAAGCCATTGACAAAGATGCTTTTCAAATCCTTCTCGTCAAATCGCCTGCGACTGTCTCCTGAAGTCATCGATATCTTCCAGAATTTTCTTAGCTGCGCCTTGAACGTTTGTTAGCCAAAGCAAACCGGAACCTCTCGCAGAGCTGGCCAGCCTGACAACTGCAATCGAAGGCTCCGTCGTCAAATTGGCCGAACTTCAATGCGACATTCAAGAGATCGTGCGCGAAGAGGTGGCTCGCCAATTAGGAAAGCCTTCGACTTCTCCAGAGTCCTTTATCTCGCCTCTCGATCAGAGAGCTAATTCAGGATCAAGTCGCAGCCGCGATCCCTTACCCCGTTTCGCCGCCCGCCGCGTCACCGCCGCTAGTGCCTACGTATGCCGAGATGGTAACACGTCCGGTACCTGCTCGAATCTTCCAACCACAGTCACCGTTTTCTCCTCCTCGCTGGCAAGCACGCAGGGCTGACTTATGGCGGAAGCCAGAAAATCCTCTCATTCGCTTTTCATGTGAATATGTTGGACATATCGCCCGTTTTTGTCACCGTGGAAAATCTGAGAGTTAAGCACCCCTCCACCCCCGCAAGCACAGTATCGACCAGCTTTCGGTTATGGTCGCCGCAGTGATCACTATTCATTCCAAGATTACGCTGCACCAAAACCACGGCAAAGGCATGGCAGATCTCCACCTCCCGGAAGGCGTTACGTCTCCCCTGCGACCACGTACTGTATCGCCCATTGCAGAGGGAAACTGCTAAGAGCAGTTCCAGAGGCGAGAACTGCAAATTCTTTCACACCTTTAAGTCCTTATCTAGTTACCCTAAATACCATAGATGTAGTCATTGACGGTCTACGCACTCATGCGTTAATTGACACCAGCGGTGCTGTTTCAGTTCTTCGGGCTGACCTTTGCCTTAAGTTGAAGGAAGTCACAACCCCGTTTTCTGGTCGCCCTTTTTAAAGATCTTGTTGCACAAACATTGTCCCTACCGGTGTCTGTACAGCACGCATTGTCATTCAAGAAGTATGTTACTGTGCCGAATCTCTGGTGTTGTCCCCCTGCTCTCACGACGTTATTCTTTGGTAGGACCTTTAAAAGCAACAAAGGCTGTTATCGACTGTGGACGTGCCGAAGTAGATTTCGCTGAAATCCTCCTTCCTGACGACAGCATTGCTGTGGATACCATCAAATTATCGCTCCTTGATGACGTACGAATTCCTCAATTTTTTTTAAGTTCCTTTACCTATTCAATTATCCAGAGTCTCGGCGTCTCCTTTAATGGTCTCCCCTTCAGCAGTTTTGTTTCGTACGACAAATATCCTTGTCCCTTTTTCCTGCTTTGCCTTGACAATGGAACCGCATTTCTTATGGTTCTAAATATGTCCTGTCTCCCAATAATGCTTCCTGCAATGAAGTCGTTGCTTTCGCTGAGCCATACGAAGCTATCGAAGTTTTCGACTTCGATCAAAATTTTTCAAAATATTGTTATCTCTTAGCCCTGCAGCAAGAAGACGAGGACCAGTTCTGTTAGCCACTATAGATAACCACCTTGATTTGTCCGAAAATAACTCGAATCTTGCCGTTCTGCGCAAGTTTAGCTCCATATTTTATTGACCCTAAACCACCTTGGGACGTTCCACGTCGGTAGTTTACCACATCGATACAGGCGACGAGAAACAACCCCTACGTCGACGCCCATACCGAGTTTCAGCGATTGAACGAAGCATCAACGGTGACCAAGCCAGCGACATGCTTGACAAAGGTGTCGCACGCCCTCTACCTGTCCATGGGCGTCACCAGTCGTCCTTGTCAAGAAAAAGGATTGCACTATAAAGTTCTGTCTTGACTACCGGAGATTAAAGAAGATCACATGAAAAGACGTATACCCAATGCCGATAATCAATGATGACCTCGAGACAGCTTGCTAGGGAGCAGGGTACGTTTCTCACTCCTAGACCTCCGCTCAGGCTAATGATAAATTCCTATGGCCTCCAACGACCAAGAAAAACAGATTTAGTCACACCCAATGGCCTGTACCAGTTCACCGTCATGCCCATCGGCCTATGCAACGCGCAGGCAACATATCTGAACCTGTGATCGATGCAGCGTTGGGCGGCCTCTGGCGGAAAATATGCGTATGCTATTTAGACGACGTAGTAATATTTTTGAACACATTTGAGCAGCACCTGCGTCGATTAACCGCCGTATTGCTATGCCTCAGTAACACCTGCCTTCAGCTCAACGCAAAAAAAATGTAGATTTGCCGCACGGCAAATTAAAGAGGCTTGTCCATCTCTTTTCCAAAGACGGCATGCTACCCGACCCTAGCAAAAGTCAGGCCGTTTATGGGCTGCCCATGCCAACTACTCAAAAATAAATTCGGAAGTTTTCTTAGACTTCATTGCTTATTTTCGGCGCTCCGCTTTGTACTTCTGCAGAGTCGCATCTGTAGCGGCACCCCTGCATGATCTTCTAAAGAGATCCT
The DNA here is from genome assembly GCA_037355805.1 of Ixodes ricinus. Taxonomy (NCBI): domain Eukaryota; kingdom Metazoa; phylum Arthropoda; class Arachnida; order Ixodida; family Ixodidae; genus Ixodes; species Ixodes ricinus. The sequence goes on from JAZHYW010035499.1 coordinate 23,649, forward strand.
CATACCCGTTGTTTTGGATATTGCAGAGCGAGGCTGCTTTCAACTATCTCAAAAATATCCTAACGTCTGCCCTGATACTTAGGCATTCTGATCCTACTGCCCCAACAGAACTTCGTGCTGATACCAGTGGCTTTATAGTTGGGGCTGTGCTTACACAAACCAAGACAGGTTCGGCGACTACGTTTTCGCCTACGCAAGCAGGGCTCTCACAAAACCAGACAAAGATTACACTCATAACTAAAAAAATGCTCGGCAGTCGTCTGGCAGTTACCAAGTTCCGCTCGTATCTTGGTGGTTGAAAATTCAACGCTGTGACCGACCATCACGCGCTATGCCGGCTGTCAACTTTGAAAGATCTCACGGGACGCCTTGGTCGGTAGATGTTGCGGCTGCAAGAGTACGACTTCGTTGTTCTGTACGAATCCGGCAGCAAACATGGCGAAGGTGATGATTTCTAGATATCTCCTTCACTCTGAAGCACCAGACCTGCCTGGCATGGAACAAGGACAGAAAGAGGTCCTGGATAGCTAAAATTGTGGCTGTTGTCAGAAACCCTGCATCTTCCCGAAACCGCTCACTACGAAGACAGTCCAAGAATTTTCGCACTCACAGTGGCCTTCTCTACCAGCGCAACTATTCGCCCGAAGGCTGCCATTGGCTTTGCACTATTCCCCGTCAATTGCCACGTGAGGTTTTAGAATGCCTTCACAACGACCCAACATGTCGTCACGGAGGACTACTCAAGACCGACAATCGGGTACGCTCACGGTACTACTGGCCAGGGCTTATGGAAGCATCCAAAGGTTTCTGAAATCATGCGTCCAATACCAATGCCGAAAGCGACCTCTACATTAATCTCAAGGCCTGCTTTTAACCCATTCTGTGCCGAGAACGACCATTCGACCGTGTCGGAATATATCTTTGGGCCCACTTCCCAGTCCTCCTCTACAAATTGGTGTATAATCGTCGCCATTGATCACCTAACGCGTTATGTTGAAACCGCCGCTTTGTATACCGCCACAACGGAAAATTTTGACAACGTTTTCTTGAACCAGATTGTTCTCCGTCATGGTGCCCCGAAAAAACTGCTCAGCGACCGTGAAACTGTATTTCTTTCAAAATCATCCAAGAGGTTTTTCGAGCTTGCAGTGCCATATATCCAACATCACCATACCATCTGCAGACAAACGGCATGACCGAACGCTTCAACCAAACACTCCCCGATATGCTTCGCTACGAACTTTTGCCCTGATCATTGTAATTGGGGCAAGTTCTTCCGTTCGTAACCTTCGCCTACAATACTGCCGTTCAAACCACAACCCAATTTTCACCATTTTTCCTTTCTTACGGAGGCAGGTCTTTCAACGATGAATCGCTTGTTGCCCTATTCATCCGATTATCTCTAATGCCTTCGACTCACCGAAATGAGAGAGCATGCTGAACAATGCCGCCAGCTAGCACGAGCACGCACGACACATTTGAAAGGACAACAAAAACGCCGCCACGATACTACATCTCACCCCACCTCTTTCACACCCTGCGATCTTGTCCTTTGTGGATTCCCCAACGCCAACCGGTCTCTCCAAGAAACTTTTCTCAATTCACAAGCCTATATCGCGTGCTTCGTCAGACCTTAGCTGTAAACTACAAACTCGAGTCGCTCTTCCACCTGCTGATCGCCGCCGACGTTCTCGTGAAACGCCCATGTCCACCGCCTTAAGATCTACTGCCCCCTTACTGACCACGTTTAACACCAACTTCGCCAAGATACCTATCTCTACGTAGGAGGCATTGTGATGAAGAGAACATCCACGATGCGTTTTGGAAACACACCGAAGCTTAGGGAAGATAAGGAGGAAGAGGTTCGTTCGGGCAGATGCGCGACTAGCTGGATTCCGAACGGACTTTCTCTCAACCTGGCGGCCTCACTGTAAATAATAAACCCCCATCAGTTTGTAACATTGTTTCCTTACAATATATATATATATACATATATATATCTATATCTCTCTCTCTCTCTATATATATATATATATATATATATATATATATATGTATATATACATATATATATATATATATATATATATATAGATTATCTAATATGATATTATATTTATATGGGTGTTTTTTTTTAAGTTTAACAGATTTGTTTAAAAAAAGCCGTGAAAGTTACACTTATGCCGCTTGTGGAGGTGAGTTATACGGCCAGGGGGACATATTATAGGGGCTAATCGTAACGATCAGTCGGCTAATTAATTAAAATTCGTTAATTAACTTTTTAAATAATGAAAATAGACATATGGTTCAAATTAGAAATTTGCTCAGCGTCATCGAAAACCCCTAAATCAGTCATTTTCAGAAAGACTTTGAGCGCGTGAGAAGCGTAGTAGTGCACTGAAGTTACCGCTCGTGGAGCAGGTACAAAGCTAGAGGTTGCGATAAGGCGCCCGCGCGATTTTTCCGTCTCTTATCTAGCCCCAGCCTTGTACCTGCTCCACGAGTGGTAACTTTAGTGCACTACTACGCTTCTCACGCGCTCAAAGTCTTTCTGAAAATGACTGATTTAGGGGTTTTCGATGACGCTGAGCAAGTTTCTAATTGGAACCATATGTCTATTTTCATTAATTAAAAAGTTAATTAGCAAATTTTAATTAATTAGCCGACTGATCGTTACGATTAGCCCCCTATAATATGTCCCCCTGGCCGTATAACTCACCTCCACAAGCGGCATAAGTGTAACTTTCACGGCTTTTTTAAAACAAATCTGTTAAGCTTAAAAAAAACACCTAACATATATGCCTCATTGAAAAATTCTTATATATATGAGAAGTTTCTCGTGTCCAATAAACACATATGAATCATACAAGATATATAAGAACATATAAGAACATATAAGAACTATATAAGAACCATATAAGAACTATATAAGAATCTATATAAGATATATAAGAACACGCAAGCACTCATATAAGAAACTTCTGAGAAGTTTCTTATAATTTTCTTATATGGTTCTTATATATCTTATATAGTTCTTATATAGTTCTTATGTAGTTCTCATATGGTTCTCATTTGTTCTTATATATCTTGTATGATTCATATGTGTTTATTGGACATGAGAAATTTCTTATACAAATGACTTTTTTCACTAGGGTGAGCTAGAATATATAAGAAAAAGATTTAAAATATGTTTTCTTGTACAGTTCATAACTTTGAGAAGAGCATTCCTACGCGCTACAAAGTAGTCACCAAAAAGCATATATATTTATCTTTTTAAATAGCTGTTTGTGCGTAAACGTTGCACAATATTCCAGATGTTGCCTGCTAGGAATGATTTGCAACTAAAGGAATAGATTGTCGGAAGTTTGCTGGTGTCGTTGGCTAATATATGTCAACGACGTGGTTTGGTGAAAACAACGCGCATCCGCCTGGTAAGTACTGCTGCAGCGCTTCGCTCGGCTTTTCTGCAGTTTCTGTGCTTGATTTGTTCCTCGTAATGGCTGAACCATGTGCAGGCGTGCTTCGCTACTTTCCTCACCGAGGTACGTTTTCAAAACGTCCTTTCCGCAAAGGCACGTTTCAGGCGTCAGGCAGCTTGAAGGTCGATGAATCGCCCACGGGGCCTGCGATGACTCCAGCCGCGTCGTACCGCGAACAGCAGTTGTAAACAAGAAAAGCGTCCGGGCCACTACAATCGACTGATAGGCGGCGAGAGTCAGGGCTGCCCCTTTGCCTGCCGATCACCGTTGAACGCCGAGAAGCTGGCGGGAGTTGGCCTGCGCCTCGAGCCCCGGCATATCCAAACAATCACAAGTAAACATCGGCACGCGTCGGGTCATCGGGCACCTTGCAGTGATGGCAACTCATCTCGAAGCTTATGCCGAAATGCCGAACAGGATCGAAAGCTCGGACACAGACGCCAGCGGCCAGCCCATGCGTACTGACATCCCTATGACTAAATTTCAGAACGCGTGAAAGGGCACGTTGCAAACCTGTGGCAGGCGATACCGTTGATACACCCGTAGCAGACGGGGAATGACGCGCGAGCGCGGGGAGGCGCCGGCGGCCAGCGGCGGAGCGGAGCGATACAAAGAGTGCCGGCGAGGTCGCGTGACCTGTTGCCGGCGTGTGATTGGCTCCGGCCACGCGCAGCTTTGGCTGGGATGCAATCGGAGGGGAGGTGAACGCAAAGGCGGAGGTCTAAGCAGGTTAGTTGAAGGACAAGACTGGGAAAGAGAGAAGGAAAGCTGCAGACTGCACTTATGGCTGAAAAGTGGGGTAACAGGTCTGAACACTCTTCTGGGGTTGCTTATCTGAAAACAGGAAATGATACCAGGGAGGGAAAATACAGAACACTTTACATATATATCGAGGGACATCAGAGAAATTGGACCTAATCAAAAAATAAATATCGTAGGACACATGAATGTCCACTTAGAAGAGTTTGACGGGTTCAAAGATACAATCGGAAAGTTGTTAGAAGATTTTGCTGATGCCGTGGGCCTAGTGCTAGTTAATGCACAAGCTAAAATGCGACGGGAAAGTAATGTGGGAAAGAAAAAACTCACACTCAACAATAGACTACTGTCTTATGTCTCACAAACTGTATGACAAGTTAGGAAGTATGGAAATAGATGAGAGAGGTACAAAAAGCTTAGAGAGTGACCCAAAATATTTAAGAGTGAATTTGGCGTATCCGAACCAGAACAACCAGCTCAGGAACGAGGGGTAAGCCGAAACTAAGTAAAGCTCAAATGCAAAAAAAGTGTTAAAAAAAAGAAAAGAGAATGGACGTTTGAAGATGTAATAGGAATCTTTAATAGAGAATTATAGAAGCATCGAATTAAACAAAGAGGAAAGCCAAAACGATGACACAAACCAAAAAGCTGCTGGGATAAGGAGATCAAAGCAGCCATATTGCAAGCGCCAAGGGACATCTAGGGAGCACAGGTGGGCAAATAAAAGGAGAGCCTTGCCAGCTGAAGTAGCTTCCAAATGGGAGAACTTCCAAGAGCGGAAATCGGAGACATCAACTTTAATACAGGCCATCATTGGGAGTGCAGGAGTACAGTGGATGATAGAAATAAATAAAAAAGTTAGAAATCCGGCAAAAATATTTTAGGAGCACATTAAAGCGCAGGGGAGAAAGACAAAGGGTTTCCAACACTTACTAATCACACAGGAAGGGAGAAGAGTAGAGGGTGAAGAGGCTCGGGAATATATTAGGCAGACAATCAAAGAGGCTTTCTCCCAGCTTAAGCAGAAGGGGACAGTGGATAGCACTGACAGCAGCAGTGTAGAGTGCGAGCAGAATGTGTAAAAATGGAGACTACCACAAAAGAGCAGGACAAGACAGAAAGTAAGGTTCCAGCAGGTACGGCGACAGGCCCAGACGACATACCCATGGAACTCATAAAGACACTAGTAAAAACAAGCACATTGAAGTTACGGCATGTGATTAATCAAATAATTATAAGAGGAGAGGTACCCAAGAATTGAAAATTAAGTAAAACGAGACTAATATATAAAGGCAGAGGAAACAAAGACAACATTAAGTCATACCTCCCGATAACGGTAACTTCAGTTCTATACAGATTAGCTATGCAGATAGTAAAGCAAAGGATGGAGGAATGGGTAGAAGTTATGCAAATACTGGGTGAGCTCCAAAATGGATTCCGAAGAGATAGAGGACTTAAAGATAACTTATTCGTCACCACTCAATGTATATAAATAGCAATGAAGACCCAAACTTTTTTATGGCTAGCTTATTTGGACATCAAACGAGCGTACGATATTGTGAACCAGGAAAAACTCGAGGGTATGCTGAAGGAGTATAATTTAGGTACAAATTTGGTTAGGTTTCTTCAGCAGGTGTTAACGGACGACAATAAGGTAGTTATAACATGGGAAGCAGAAACTACACAACCCGCAGCAATAAAAAGAGGGTTCAGGCACGGCTGTCCACTGTCACCTCTGCTCTTCATGGTATTTCTCAGTGAAATGGAAATGAAATTAGAGCAGAACAACTTGGGTTTTAATCTGAGTTATATGGACGGAGGAAGAAATGTAATAAAGGTAATACCAGAACTGATATATGCGGACGACATAGTACTCATAGCAAATAACCAGGATACATTACAGGAGCTAGCTGGAATATGGGGAGAGGAAGGGGACACCTTGGGCATGAGTTTTAGTAGTGACAAGTCTGGAGTAATGGTGTTTGACGACGAAAAGAGGGGACCCCTGAGGATACAAGACATTGTAATAGACCAGGTAGGAAAATACAAATATCTGGGAGTCCGATTCCACGAGGGAACCAAATATCTAGAGGAACACGAGGAGAATATAATTAGAAAAGGGAAAACAAATAATTTATTATGAAGCTCAAGGCAGTATGGCACTATAATAGATATGAAGTGGTCAGGGGTATATGGAAAAGATTGATGGTACCAGGACTGTCTTTTGGAAATGGGGTACTGTATAAATTCGACAAAGAAGCGTAGGCAGATTGGCACTGGGAGCACATGGAAATTCGCCAAATGGGAGAGTACAGGAGGACATGGGCTGGTCGTCTTTTGAGAGCAGGGAGGCAATTAGTAAGTTGAAATTTGAACAAAGGTTGACCGAAATGGATGATACGCGGTGGGCACGGAAGGTATTCAGTATTTACTACATAAAAAGTTTAAACACAAAATGGAAAAACCAGAACCCGAAAGCTTACATTTAAATACCTACACACTAGTGATGTGGCTCAGCAGACTCCTTCAGTGAAAAAGGGAGTGAAAAAGGCAGAAAGAAAAATGTGGGAGGGAAGAATGCAGGAAAAATCAGTTCAAACAATGCACAGGTCTCAAAAACAGGACATAAGAAAGGAAAATGTGTTTGACAATTCACTGGGAAGTTCTTTGTTGTCGAGGCGACAACGGGAGTTTTTAGGACGAGGACGTATACGGCTAAATTTCAGGAGACAGACACATTATGTGCCGCCTGCCGTAATGAGAGCGAGACACTAGAGCACTTCGTATTAAAGTGCATGGGGCTTCGCCCTGCCCTCCGTGAAAGGGTAACGGATTTGGCCAGGGCCCTGGGTTTTGCTGGCGACGATGGAAGGACGGAAGAGCAAAGTATTACAGTCACAAAGAGGCGATTAGAAGGTTGGTGGAAATTATCTAGGAAA
>JAZHYW010035504.1:0-32320 GCA_037355805.1 Ixodes ricinus
TTTACAACAGCAGGGATGAATAAAAACTAAGTGCATGGGCTAATAAAAACAAAAGTAGACCTTTTTTAAATATTTGGGTTTTTTCTTATATGATTATTTTGCTTGAGTAAAATAAATCTTGTATCTATTCTCAGTCATAAAATTGAGCATAGATGAAAATAAAAAAAAGATGAGATGATACAGATTAGTGCAGCACATTTCCAGCATAACTGCTCATCCTTAAATTAGCTGAAACTTTGCTTGTGGGCCATGGTTTTTCAGATGGCAACGTGCTGTGTAAAGCCGGAAGAGCAGAAACCACATCTTCTTCAAACTGCACTCCTCAACCTTGCAAAAATGGTAAGGAATTTTTGTCTGTTGTTCAGGAACATAAAAGGCAGCTTGGTGAAATGTGATGATCCTGAAACACAGAGATGGGAAAAGGTGAGGGAGACATTTGTTTTAAACGGGACACCCACAATTTGGCCTCAAAACAGATGTCGCTTTTTTATGTTCCTGCCTTCTCTCATCTCGGAGATCATTATTGTTTTTTTTTATCTATAAAACAGTTAATGTAAATATTCTACATATTGATGACCTTCTCATTAGCATTTTTTTAAAAGGGGCATAAAAGAGGTTTCTTGTGTCGCCTGTATGATAACTCATTCTCTGGGCTCTAGGCATACTAAGAATTCACAAACTACAGTCGTGCGCCGTCTCTTTCTCTACTAAAATGTGTTTGAAGCTTGCAACACACCCCTTTCTGAGTGGAAAAGTCTGCTCATATAATTCAGCCGAGGTGCCGGCTGGGTAATAAAAAGGTGCTCGTCAGCCAATTGCAAGCTGTTCTCAGAGAGAGCTGCCGATGCCGCGTCCGCTCTTTAGGAAAGGTGGGTTGCGATTGGTTGACGAGCACCTTTCGTCGCCCCGCCGGCATGTAGGCTGAATGACATGAGCAATAAAATTAGGTTCTGTCCGTTATGTGTCGAGAAACCATTTTGTTGCCAATAATAAACTGTATTGGTTGTCATCATTGCTATGAAAATTTTTAGGAGCTCATTCTCGGCAATGCTCTAATCTGGTGCACTTTATTTTTTATTAGTCTTGCTTACAGTTCTCAGGGAACTCGAACATATTAAGGTACAGCTGACAAGCCAGGCTCTGACCTTGAGTAGAATAGAGAGAAAGGTGAATGGTGATGCTCCTGCTGCCATGACTGAACCGGTCCGGCCACAAGACATGCCAGTCTACCCGGTGGGGACAGATGAGGAGCTTGCCCTCTTGGAGGACAGTTTGAAAAATGAGGCCATTTTTGCAATGCTTGTAAGTTCAACTGTTGTACACTATGGTTTTATAGCTCATGTGTGTGATAATACAATCCACATTACATCTTTTAGATTAAAAAAAAAGAGAAGCTTTGATATGTTTGTAACATGTGAATAATTTCTCATATCCAGGTGAGGAACTTGGGCCAAATGGGAGGGGGAAATGTAGCCCTCGCAACAAAGGCAGTTTTTAAGAAGCTCGTGAATGATGAGGTTGCCATCTTGTACAACTGGACTGGGCGAAAAGGGAAGAAAAAAGCTAGGAAACTGAACATCAATCCTCTGATTTTTGGTAAGAGCATTTGTGTTTCTTAGCTTGCAATCTTTGAAGCTCCATGCAGTTCCTATGACAACTATACACATTGATTCCAGCTGCTGTGCGTGTCAACTTCAGCCGTGCCACTGATGACGAGATGGGCCATGCCATTGGCGAATGGCTACGTTTTGCTAATGTACGACTCACAAATGCCAAGGTCAGCAACAACCTTATTAACACAAAATGTGTTTTATCACCCAAATTTCATTGAAAAATCTAACTCCTGACCATCATGTTTGTTACACATGGTCACACGACCACAGAGAGTCACATCTACTTGCTTGTGAAATAAAACACAAGCAAAATTAGGCCTCCATAGACATTTGGATTATAGAAAGAAATACCAGATGCCATCGAGTGGGATTGAACCTAGATCCTTATGTTCCGAAAATTAGCACTGAGGTGTGCAAATTTCAGGTACGAGCCCTTAGAACAGAGGCGAGCAAACTTTTCAGGCCTGCAACCCCCAACAGTCACGAATGCCGTACGGCAACCCCGTTAACCCCCACCCCTCCTCGGCACACTGAATGGTGAGCACAGGTCACTCTCTTTGGCGTACTTTTAATGCAGTAGCATTAGTACCCACACTACATGGAAAACGTGATAGGTTGCATCTGTCACCAAAACAGTGGAAAGGCCGAGCGGTGGCGGGGCGCGAGGTATTGGGGCGAGTCTGAACTTGCAGGTATGTGGAACGCGTTTGCCTTGGTTTGGAAAAAATTAAAAGAAGATCCATTGGTTGACCCTTAGGATATGCATTAGCATGATCCCTCAGAAACTCCACACACGACCCTCTTTGGGAAACAATAATGCCCCTGTAACCAAGCCAAGCGAATCCCGCGACCTCCAGGGATCGCCTCGCAACCCCACCTTTGCACACCTCTGCCATAGAAGATAGTTCCGCGACTCCTCTCATCATCTTTCCTATACTCAATAATGAACGCAGTTTTGTCTGGTTTGCACACTAAAAAGACAATTTATACCGAACATGCTTCCAGGACAAAAAAATGCACAAGGTCATCAGTGCAACGATGTGCCCAGCACTTTCCTTGCGATTTTGGAAATTTTTCGTGAAATTTTGGCAAATGCTAGTGAGAGGCCTGGTCCCACATGGAGACACGACTGTTTGTTTGTTTCGACTTTTACAAAAGCTGAAAACGTCAGTCCGCACAGGTATGCACAATGACAAGGAGGGTAGGAGAACTTTTCAAGAACCTTGTTTGACAACAGGTGCAACTCGCACTACTTTTTCAACAAAAATGTTTGCAATTAGTCGACAACTGCCCACATTGTATCTCCGTCGTATTGAGTAGCACACCTGCAAATCTTTGACAAAGGGCTGAATATTGAACTAAGCGAAGTAAGTTCAGGGAGGCAGCTATGCTTCCTTTATAGCACCTTGTTAACAAGTTTAGGTGTTTTGCATTTAGTATTGTGTTGTTTTATTTGCAGGCAAAGAAGTCCTAAGCAGGAAGTGCTGGTGAATCTCAGCTCTGGGAAGATGAGATTTGGTGTTTACTTTTATTTTATCCTGTAAAAACACATTATTTTTAATTCATTAGTATTTTACACCTGCTCAGTATGGCAATATTGTTTTTTGTTATATCTTGTTTTTATCTAGTCATCGGTTGTGGACATTTGTTTTAAAGCCTTTTCTTAATCATTTGTCCCAGACAGGTTTTTAAGCTTTTTATGGCTCTATTTTTCACCTTTGCAACTCAAACGTTTATAGCTGCTCGGCATGAGAATGCGGAGAGCTCAAACTTCTCTGAAACGCCCTTGCGGTTGGAGTATGATGCGAAATTTTGAGAACATTTAATAAAAGGATAATAAAGAGAAACAATTTTTATATGAACCAAGTCCACTGCAAAACTGTAAGATGATATTTTAGTTCTTATGGCATACATTTCAGTGAGAAAGTTTGGGAGCAGGAAAGATATAATCATGCTTTCTTTCATGATGGCAAGCTTTTTCCACCAAAATAAGTGCTACATGCATTCCGGTGCTATTTTTTATGTACCGCAAATCAGGCTTAAGATAGACGTCAGCTCATAGAGAAATTTAGTTTTTCTTTATTATCTTTCGGTCCATGCAATGTCGTGTACTCAAACTTTTGCACCCTACTCCAATTGCCAAGGTTACATTCCACCGGTGTTTGAGCTCGCTGTGATGTCTAGTTTATTTTTGCGGTAGAGAAACACTGTAGAGTTTTCTCGTGCCTTTCTTTAATTATGTGAGCTTCATGAACCTAATTTACAGGCCTTGAAGCTTTTTCGAAAGTGACATTTTGTTTCTCATAATTGTTCACTCTTATTTATTTTTTTTTTTGTTCAGAAGAAAAATAATTTTATCTGCATAGTCAAGCAATATTGTTGCTGCTCATGTACACTTCCATAGGGTTCAAATTTGGAGAGTCAATAAATGTATCCATAAACATGTACCAAACTGTTTTCTTTTCACAGCAGGGGTAGGCTGCAATTAATCACCTGTATGGATGCTTGTTTGTGCTGTGCTAAATCTGGTGACAGTCATACCCCATACTTTTTACCAAAGGAACACTTTTTTCTTCACTTAGTGGTGTGTCGAGTGGCATTATGGCTAAGCTGACTAAATTAATTTCTATGATTATTCCTCTCCAGGAAAGTGAGGCGCACACAGCTGTTTATATTCTGAACAGGTGTCTTTTTATATTTATGCTTGCAGCTGTTGTCACAAAGAAGCTTTGTGATGGTTTAGTGTTCAATATTTTAAATTATTATGCCTCTCACAAACACTTTCTGTTCAATTACTGGGACAACCAGTATATGGCCAAGCAGATTTGACAGGTTTGGGAGAATTATAAACATAGATCAACTTTTGTTTGCTTGTTTATCATTCTCTGCTTAGATCTCACTTGAAACTTTGGATGAAGAGTGCAAAGATATTACAATAATCATAAATTAAAAGGCCACTTGGAGTAGAATCCTTTTCTGACATATATGTACAGACGTGGAAAGATTCAACGAAGCCACAGGAGCCTGCGGCCTCGAGATACTCGCGCACTTCATGACGGCAGCGAAAAGAACTAGTATCGATGGCTGCCGCAGCTAGCTGTGAAATTAGCTGCTGTCAGCATCCGGTTATATGACCTGCACTGCCGCCCTGCTACCATACTAACGATCATTCGCCTAGAGTGGCACTCTCTACACTGCGTCTCGATAAGGCTGGTTATCTGTATCGAATAAGCTGATTGTGTATACTTGGAATTGCGGGACGCAACAGAGTGTCTTTCCTTTTTGTTTTCGCTACAGTTCCAATGAAGCACAATAAGCTTCTTTGATTCACATCACAACAACTACATTGAACCAAAAGCATGCATCGTTGCAAATAAAGTTCTCGAAAAGTGCATTGTCTGTTCAGCTAACTAAACATTGCAATATCAGTGTACAGTGCGCCACGTTAGGCAAATGACTGTCAGTACGGCAGCAGGGCAGGTCATATAACTGGATGTTGATAGTCGCTAATCTCGCAATCTGCCAGTACTTGGAGGGGGTAGTTCCCTACGCCACCGGCATGACGCACACACGTAGTCCGAGGCCGCACGCTACTGTGGCTTTGTCGGCTTTTCTCACGACTGTACCAGCAGAAAGTGCAGCTAGCTTGGTTAGTGTTCACGAAAAAAAATGAAAAAATGCAATTGCTTTTATGGAAAAATGTTTGGAGGGACTGTTCAGAGCCATGGAGACAAACCATACATGTCTGCTTTTATTTAGTCTTTTCACTGGTGTGGAAGATTGAAATGTTTAAACTAATCTGCTGTCTTGAAAAAGCTTAATAATGATCGTGCCTCACATTTTTGTGCTCATCGCAAAGCCATCTTCTGAGTAAACAATACTCAATAATAGGGTGTCATTGCTGTGTAGAATTGTTTTGGCTCACCATATACTGTTTCAAGGAACGTTAATGCTTGTGAAACAGGAGAGAATGTTACTGCACTGGTGAAATGTCTGCAAAGTTTAGAGGAACACTTCTGAACCATTAAGGCAAATATATACTGTGTGTCGGGCACATCTGAACTAAGGCTACTTCAGACACTTTAATTTGAATGCGTTGCAGGGCTTGCACCTTGGTAAGACGACTGACAATTATTGTGCGTGACAGGTGTTGCCATGTTAATTCACAGTCTCCCGGCAACAGCCCTGGCAATGCAGTCAAACACAACTGTCTGAACCAGCGATTGGGCGAGCGACGCGACGAGCGACAGCGACAAGGACTCGCAGTCGCTCAGTCAGCCGCGCGACAAGACAAACCTTATAAAAGCGATTGGTGCAAGCGACCAAGGCGATGAGCAACGTTTTCTAGAAACCCAAAAACCGAGCGACGCAAGCAGCGACAGTGAGAAATCTTCGTCGCTCGTCGCCGGCACTCTTAGCTTGTCGCCGTCGCTCGTCTTTTTGATCACTATATATGCTTACATGCCGTTCAGAAAGGTGCTCTAAATGCTTACCATTGCATTGGGACCCGCCTCGCATCCAGCCATAACCAGTAGAAGTTAACATCGTACATCGTTTTCAAGCATGGCTTCTCGGTCATCGTCTCGATTTACATTTTCGGTAAATGAAAAACCACGATTAAGCACAATTATTCTAGCTCAAAATTGTCACTAACACTTGGCACACATGTTTACATTGAAGTGCACACTAACATAATTTAAAAGTAGAGCAAAAGGGGACGAGATTCGCTTACGGTTTCACGCCTTGTTGAATTAAGAGAGGCGCCGTCGAGGTTGAGAACCAAAGTCGCAGTAAAACCGGACCGCCAAACATCTTTCCCGTAAAACGTAGAACGAGCCGACCACCCCCTACCGCTACGTCTCCGCCATCTCCGCGACGACGGGAAGCGGGGAAGCCGGAAGCCGGGGAGCTAGGGGAGCGGGGGAGCCGTGGTACCGGAAGCGGAAGCCACTGGACGGAAGCTTTACATTTCGCTTTTCGCCGACGCCGGCTATGGGTTACGGTAGAGTCACCGTACGGGTTCCCAGAGTAACAAAACTCCGAAGGTTCGTTCTACAAACCGCGGCGCGGTGCTGAAACCAAAACCTTGGCGCCGCCATCTTGGGTCCACGCGTCGACGGGGGTATGAAGGCAGTAGTAACATGCATTGGAGAGTGTTGAAAGAGCTGGTTCATTCCGCGATACGCGGAATGAACCAGCTGTAATCGGCACTCACCTCACGAAGCTTGCTTGTTGCAGTGGGCTCGAAATCTTTCCGTTTTACTATGGCCAGCCATAGTCGGCAAAACGCAATAAGAAAAGGAATGCGCTCCTCTGGGAACCCATACAGTGACTCTATAATCGGTTGCAAATTAAGAAAGTAGGAGAAGCTCCTCCCACAAGCGTGGTGTGCAGGTTTCAAATCCATCCGCAGTCGAAAGAAGAGTTAACTGGAAACGCTCCTTGTTCCGCTTCAATGGATAGATAATGGCCACAGAGTGGTGCCAACTTGTCTCCGACCCCCACTTTTTAAGAAAACGACCTTTGTACTCATCGGAGAGGGAACCGAGCCCCTGAAAGCAGCCTTTGTATCAATCGGAGGGGAAGCTAATCCCCGAAAGTCGTCTTTGTTTCCATCGGAGGGGAAGACTCTAATCTCCCTCTCGTGGCTTTCACAATGCTAAGTCAAAGTCGAAAGATAAAGCAAATATGTACAGAAAGACAAGACCCTCCTCGTGCGTTGGCCGCGACGTCACGGAAACCATGAGACGCTATTGGATGCGGAGGTGGCGGAGGGATATATGATCCCCTTTGAGGGGCATTTGCCGCTACCTTCTTGGCTTGTAACCTACTATAGGTTGCGGGGTGGTAGGTTTGCTGCTGATTGCGACGACGAGAGGAGCCGCGAAAAGATGCCGGGTTTGCCAAGTACAAGTCACGGCCCACAATACGAGCAACGGGCCGTTTGCCGCGGTCGACCAGTGATGCGGTATCCTCGGCTTGGTGTCACGATTAGGGATGTCGCGAACCACCCTAGGTTCGATTTCGAAAGGTTTCGATATTTTCGAAGCGAACGGAGGTTCGCATTCGAAAAATTTCGATATTTTCGTACCGACCGAGGTTCGACTTCGAAAAATTCGCAACTTTCGATCACAGTAGAGTTTCGAATTCGAAAAGTTCGAAGCTTTCACGGTTTCTAAAATTTCGGGTTCGAATATTTCGAATATTCTTTTACTTGAGGTTCGATAAATTCGAAGATTTCGAATTTTCCTAACTTAGAAATTCGAGATATTCGAAAAATTTGAATTTTTGGGATCTGAAGTTCGAAAATTCGAAGATTTCGAAATTCTTTGGATATAAAATTCGAAAATCGAACGCTTCGAATTTTTATAGACATAAAGTTCGAACAATTCGAAGATTTCGAATTTCTTTCTACATAAAGTTCGAAAAGTTCGAAAGTTTCGATTCTCCTTTAAAACTAATTTAAAAAAAAAGAAACTTCGAAGATTTTGAATTTTTTTCAAGTCCAAGTTTTCAACGTTTGAAGTCCGGTTTTAATGTTCCTCCACAGTTTCAGTTTGAAATAATGTTTTCACGACTCACTGGTTTTCACGAAATCAGGTTTAGAAAAGTTAGGGTGTGATATTTAGACTCTGCGAAGTTGGTCAGGCAATTAAATGAGACGACGAGTGTCCCGGATGTGCTGGAATATTTGTCAGTGCAGAGTGGCGTGTGACCATAGATCAGTAATTTTGACCACCAGCCCAGGGGGGGGGGGTGTCTTTAACGTGCATTGCGCAGTAGTGATCACACGAACGCACTGTTTTACGATACTCACCCAGTTCGAAACGGCCAGGAGCGGGCAGGAGGTATAGGCTCAGAAAAACCTTGAAGCGACCTGGCAAACTACCTCCCCACCCCTTGCACGCCGGTAGTAATCCGATCGAACGCCGCCCGAGTGACGCTGGCATATAGTAATTTAAGTTTGTAATTGTCCTGGAGGTTTATTTTCCGGGACGGAGGAAACGCCCCGCAAAAAGTACAGAAGCCGACACAACTGGAGGTCGAGGAGCGTTCTACCATACAAGTGGCGTCGGAAGAGGAAAAACGGGGGGAGGGGGTGCTCTAGCCCCCCTTCGCCTCCTTCCAGATATTTCGGACTGTTAAAGAAAACAATACGGGAAAAGAGGGCGTGGTCGAGCTTATTTTAATCTGAAATTATTTAGGTGTATGTATAACTACTGTCGCTCTTCACTGCATAAAAGATCGCGTAGACGCCGTAGGTGGTCATTGTCGGAAACTCGTCGTCAGAAGGAACTACTTGTCAAATGCTTAGAGGTGCCAAAGTTCAAAGCTATGTCTTTTCGACCTCAATAACTGTGCCATTGGTAAAAGAAAGATAAACATAACAATAAATGCGGGGATAAAAAGCTGGAGAAAAAAAAAGAAAGAAACTATAAAGATCCCACCGGAAGTGTTGTATTGTTGCATATTCAGAAGCTCAGAACTTCGAAACAAGTTTCTCCTACTCAAATGTGTACAGGCTAAAAGAAAACACTTCCCAAAAACGTAAAGCCAAAAAAAAAAAATTAAGGACGTGTTGAATTTGATTTAATTATAAATCTTCCCCTGACTTAATTTATTCCCCAACGTGAAAAAACAATAAATACATTATTTTGTATTCTGCAGATGGCAATAATATGTACTGTCTGTGGTGTTAATTTAAATGCGATACCTCAAGCAACCTAGACGAAAAACAAAATACCAAGTTTAGAGCATAATTGCCCGTAGATAAATGTTTGGACATTTCTTCGAAACTCATCTTGAGTAACAATAATCGCATCTTAAGACGACACTTACCTAAGCTATACATAGATCATTGTTAAAAAGTTTAACATCTCAACCGTAAATAGGTCGGCTTTAGCCCGCTTCAAATATGGTACAAACGACAATCGTCAAAAACCCGTCGTCCTCCGTCACCACTTCGGGAATTTATTTCTTTAAAACTGAGCGTGCCAGAACATTGTAATAAACGGCATTGTCTTTCGTAAGGAACGCAGCACCGCATGTAAAAATTCGAGAGAAAAAAAATTACGAATGTACCTCACTACTTGAATTCAAATGAAACCGACCGCCGGTCTTTCGAAGTTCGACGAACGTCGAACTTTTACCCTAAATGTTCGAAGTTCGTCGAACTTTTGATTTTTCAGGATTCGATAGTTCGAAACTTTTCGAATTCTCTAAATAAATAAGTTCGAAAGTTCGAAAATTCTCGAATTTCTTGGCGTAGGAAGTTCGAAAGTTCGAAAAGCTTCGAACTTTTTAGTGCAAGAAATTCGAAAATTCGAAAATTATCGAATTTTTTGGTCTATCAAGGTCGAAAGTTCGACAAGCATCGAATTTTGCAGCGTAATAAGTTCGAAAGTTCGAAAGGAATCGAATTTTTTAGCGTAATAAGTTCGACGGTTCGAAAAGCGTCGAACTTCTTAGTTTAACAAGTTCGAAAATTCGACTTCCGTCGAATTTTACGATATAGAAAGTTCGAAAATTCGAAATCTTTCGAACCTTTCGAACCGCTTGATTCGATCATCGAAACTTCGGTTCGAAAAAAGTTCGCGGCATCCCTAGTCACGATCGGTTTTCTGCCGTGCACGTTGGCTTTGCTATGCGGTACGGCTGGTGCGGTTGTCAAATAATTGCAGGGCACATTATTCGAGACAGTCGCCCCAAGGCGTCGCCGTGAAGAGTTGACCGAGGAATTCGTGTGAGCTCAACGTCTGTCTATGCTCCGTTTCGACATGTATGGTATATGTAACGATACCGGTGGTGTGTGTTGGACGTGGGTTGAAAGAGGTGGTCGCCCTTTGGCTTGTATGATTTGGTGATACCGTGGTCCTGTGGTATAAGCGTTTTGTGGAAAGTTTGCGGTCGCCTATGTCATAGGACGCAAAATCATACCAGCCTACCGAATCATATCGGCAAGCATCTGGCTGCCAGTATAGACAGACGCGGAGTCATAGCGGTGCCGGTATCTCCGGTTATGCTGAACCCCTAACCAAACTAGCTGCATCCTAATAAATTATTTTGGTGTCATACCACAACTGTAGAAGCAGCAGGTATGTTTCTTGTACGTTTTTCCAATAGGGTCAGCCTCCTTGAAATGTTAACATCATGTGACACACGGAAGTACTGTAAGTCCCTCAATGTTGACGAGCCCTTAATATTCGCGGCCTTTAATTTTGCGTAATTTAGTTGCCGCGATTACGTCCTCTGTGACCGATTCCAGAAGCAATATGGGCCACAAAGATAAGGGGTTTTACTGTACATCGGAGAAAAAAGGAGGTCACTTTTGTTCGTATGCAAGAGTAAAACCAACAACAACAATCATGGTGTCATCACTTTGTGAGCCTCTCTGTGTCAATTGAATGATGTAAATTTTATTTTAGTTATTTATTTATTTTTTCAAAATACTGCCGATCCCCATTGGGGGATTCTTTGCAGGTATGGTACAAAAAACAACACACCAAATTTTTGAGGTGCGCAAAAAAGCAGTAGTTTTTAGAAATCGTCATTTTCTTTTCATACTGAAACAACAAAACAGAACATAACAGAAATAACAAGCTCATGAATTTCCTAAGAAGATCTTGTTCAAGAGCTCGAATGAATGCATCTACATTTGTGTTGTTAAAAAATAGCGAATCAAGGCTGTTCCAATCTCTTACAGCTGAAGGAAAGAAAGAGTACCTAAAAGTATTATTATTCAAAGAGTATTCGGTTAGTGTATTGCAGTGTTTATGTCTTGTTGTTCTTGTCTGAGAAAATTTACGTACCTGTTCTTGTCTATTTTAAAGGCATAAACGTTATTGTCTATCTTAAAGGCATTCGTTAAACGTTGTTGTCTGTACGTTGTGGGTTGACGTCTTCAACACGAACAGTGGTTTTTCCTCCGAAGCAGTCTGCATGGACGCGTGCCTCAGCACAGCAGAGTTCATTTGCAGGTTGTGCCACAGTTTGAAGGAGGATTCGCACATTCTGGGGGAATCACTATTTAGTGGTCTACCTCGGGCGTGGACAAGATTTGCTCGTCCTAAAAACGTTTGGCTAGAAATCAGGGATTTGCGACAAATGTGCAGGCATGGTTGAAAGGGCCAGACAAGCCTTGTGAGCGCTTTGTTTTATAGCCTCGCAGCCCTGAACCCACTCACGCACCACATGTGTAGATGTTCCAATAGGCGGGAGCACTTATTTGGGAAAATGGTGGATGGCAATATCTTTATCACAATTCTCCATTATGGTCAAAGGTGGACTGCATATTTGCAATACTTTTTTTTTTTACTTAAAAATATGCCCTGCTAAAAATATGTAGTATAGCCAACGACAAAAAGAGAATGGCTGGGCGTCCTCCAACACGCGCTTGCACTTTTCACCCTGCTTTGGACGGATGTGCTCACTCGAGGCTCATGAGACACTGAAACGTCATCGAAGGTAGCAGGAGGGCTCGTGGCAGAACTGAAACTTCCCCTGCCTTTCTCATTCTGTCAATGAGCGTGTACTTCCATACTCTAACTCGGCTTAACATGGACAGAGCTGAGGAGAAGAGGCTTGGCGAGTGCCCTTGCTGCGTATGCATTTGTACAGCTGAGGCACTTTCTAAATCAAGTAGTACCTTGTGTCTTGCCTTCAAAAACACCACATTTGTGGGGGGGGGGGGGAAGAATTGTAAGACATATTTTTGTTTGTATTGTCCTATTACAAATTGAATCCTTCGACTAAATGAGGAGTCGACCCAGCCTGTTCAAAATATAATGCCTGCCAGATACTTGTTTTGAACTTAGTTCATATAGCAGTATTCAGTTAGGCATCCTAAGTCATTAGCAGCTGAGACGCAGTCTCTCTGTAAGTCAGTCATTTTTAACATTCATAACACTGCTTGTCGAATAACGACACTGTCGAGGTCATGTACTCAGCTCAAATAATCGCTGGACTCAAGCTGGTCGTGTGGTTACAGGCAGCAAACATTCCGGTTGGAACGTCGGAGTACCTCCCTCGCAATGTAGCTTAAGACTTGGCCAGGGCCCCACTTACGAACGTCTATACTTTGTATCTCTTTAAGCTGGACCACTTTTGACACTACAAGCCATTGCAGCGAAAACAGCGTGACACGTGATTATAAGCTTGGCATATCATGGCATTCAACTACAAGGTCACATGGCTTGCCTTTTGCACTGAATTCGCAAGGATTGCTTGCAGCTTCTGCCGTGGTTAACTTTAAGCTGATATAGTTTGGAATGATGCTTCTGGTTTTTAGTGTTGTCTGGCACGGCTAACAATCTGGTGATATAATACTGCATTGAAAAGTCGGCACATTCATGACAGTATTACCTAATGAATGCATGCTAGCTATTAAACTCTCCGTCCTGCAGAGAAATGAAACGCACTTTACTTCCAATTGCAGCTGCTTCTGGAACTTTATGGTATCAAGCACCTTATGGCTTCAAGCTCTGACCGATCTTGTTCTGTTTCGTCGTTTACCCTGAGACTGGGGGGTTTTTAGAAGAGCAAAAGTAACAGAAAAACAGACAGGTCTCAAACTCAGCTACTAGTTTATTTCAACAACCTCCTCTTATATAGTCCGTTCTCGTCGTCACCAACCAATCACAAACGAACTTGTCCTCTGCACCGAGACTTTACAAGTTCCACTCTATCACAAAAGAAGCGGACACTTCCAACGTTTCCAAGTGAAATGTTCTATCAGACGATATGGCACACAAAGACTTCAATCAACGCCTTTGTGTCCTCACAATACACAGGACAACAGCCCACACCCACATCCCACTCAACACAGGTCACCTCCAAAATAACCCCACAAACAATACACACCAGACGGACACTTCCAACGTTTCCAAGTGAAATGTTCTAGCAGACGATATGGCACACAAAGACTTCAAACAACGCCTTTGTGTCTTCATAATACACAGGACAACAGCCCACACCCACATCCCACTCAAAACAGGTCACCTCCAAAATAACCCCCACAAACAATACACAAAAAAAAAACAAAAAACTCTTAAAACTGTAAAAATTGCCTGCAGCGGTTCCCTATTTGCATGGAAGGTTGACTAATGCAATTTCCCAACGATCTAATCCTAATTGTTTCTCTTACCACCCTTTTAACATCGTTGCTCTCCTTAACAACTACATCCGTTCCAGACCAATCCGTTGTGCAGTTTCTACACTCCTCCAAATGCTTAGCCAACTCCGAATTTGCTGCATTATTTTTTACATTCCTTTTATGCTCTGTTAAACGTTCGTTCAAACACCGAGTTTGGCCCACATACTTTCGGTGCTAGACCTTTATTTAAAGTCAACGGTATTGGAGTACGAAGGTCGCAAATTTGTGCAAAAGAGGGAGTCTGTATAGGTTCGTCTGTAGCGCCTATGTTAGTGGAAATTTACTTAAACACGGTGGACCAGCAAGTGTATGACAGGATAGAAGAGTTGTCTCCGAAGTGTTTTGTGAAAAGATTTGTGGATGATATTTTAGTTTGCTCTGTTCAGGAAGGGTTGGACCAAGTTTTAGAACAAGTAATAAGGTCAGCGGCGCCAGAGTTGAGATTCACGGTAGAGAGGCCAAGGGGCGAGGTCCTGCAGTTTCTCGACCTGCGTTTACATTTGGAACGAGGTCTTTGTTGGGAGTATGGGAAGGTAAACCCAAAACCGGTTTTGTCAAAGAGTAGCTGTCACTCGAAAAATGTAAAAGCCGGGGTAGTCAGATCGTTGATTAGTAATGCTTTGGTGAGATCATGCATGCATTTCGGACCGGAGGCACTAAAAAACCAGTGGGACAGACTGGTAATGGCAGGATATGGGGAAGTGTACATCAAAAGGCAGATTGCCCTACAGTGCAGGGAGAAAAAGAGGGCGACGCAAGAAATCAGGAATAGGTACGCTGTGGTTCCGTATTGTCACGAGGTGTCCCACAATCTTAGAGCATGTGCGAAAAAATATGGCGTGGATGTCGTGTTCAGCACGGATTTTAGGTTAGATAGATTGACACCTTTTGAAACGGTTCAGAGGGGCTGTCAGAAGGCGCATAGGGAAAAGTCGGTGCCGTGTAGCGTAGGCGTGGTGTATGAGATTCCTTTGGCGTGTGGTTTTAAGTATGTGGGCCAAACCTCTCGGTGTTTGAACGAACGTTTAACAGAGCATAAAAGGAATGTAAAAAATAATGCAGCAAATTCGGAGTTGGCTAAGCATCTGGAGGAGTGTAGAAACTGCACAACGGATTGGTCTGGAACGGATGTAGTTGTTAAGGAGAGCAACGATGTTAAAAGGGTGGTAAGAGAAACAATTAGGATTAGATCGTTGGGAAATTGCATTAGTCAACCTTCCATGCAAATAGGGAACCGCTGCAGGCAATTTTTACAGTTTTAAGAGGTTTTTTTTTTTTTTGTGTATTGTTTGTGGGGGTTATTTTGGAGGTGACCTGTTTTGAGTGGGATGTGGGTGTGGGCTGTTGTCCTGTGTATTATGAAGACACAAAGGCGTTGTTTGAAGTCTTTGTGTGCCATATCGTCTGCTAGAACATTTCACTTGGAAACGTTGGAAGTGTCCGTCTGGTGTGTATTGTTTGTGGGGTTATTTTGGAGGTGACCTGTGTTGAGTGGGATGTGGGTGTGGGCTGTTGTCCTGTGTATTGTGAGGACACAAAGGCGTTGATTGAAGTCTTTGTGTGCCATATCGTCTGATAGAACATTTCACTTGGAAACGTTGGAAGTGTCCGCTTCTTTTGTGATAGAGTGGAACTTGTAAAGTCTCGGTGCAGAGGACAAGTTCGTTTGTGATTGGTTGGTGACGACGAGAACGGACTATATAAGAGGAGGTTGTTGAAATAAACTAGTAGCTGAGTTTGAGACCTGTCTGTTTTTCTGTTACTTTTGCTCTTCTAAAAAACCCCCAGTCTCAGGGTAAACGACGAAATGGTTGACTTCCACCAGCTAGCCTGTACTATGACTCTTTTTTCTTGTTCTGTGGTCTGCGCAGGCACATTGCAGGAAGTCAATCCGTGAGCCTTACCAAAGTTTACTGCCCATGGTCGTTCTAATTTTTTTGTAGGTAGGCATCCTTTCTGTCTTTCTCTTAATGGTACTTAGGCATTTTCTTTTCATTGTCACCGATTGGCTTCCAAATTGGTTAAGCATACGAATAGACGCTGTAAAACTGTATCCCACATATTTTTGTCAAGATAACTTTTCTTTGCCAAAGTTACAGATTTTTTTATGAAGGTTGGTCTTCCTTGTTTTTACTTACAAATTTATTTGAGTCTCCACGGACAACACTAAAACGTCATGCCAGTGGCGAAGAAAAGTTCACTGCTCAAACTTGTTCTCAACTGATTGCAAGAAATTTTGTAATGAAAAATGGATGCCGTGAAAGTTCCTTCCAGCACTTGCTTTGCAGCACGAAAAAAATATACATAGGACATACTTTGTTTTTTTAGACTACATGCTCATTCTGCAAATCTGCCTGCCATAGATGTCGTGCTACTGCAGAGCAGGCAAATTCGATGGTTGGTTTTGCCATCGCTTTTTTAGCAGTTGTCTTAATATTTCTTGTAAATTCATAAATTTTCTTAAAAAGCAAGCCGGGAAAAATATTTAGCTTGATTAGGAAGCTGAAAATAATGACTGAGTACCCTTCAGTCAGTAAAGTAGATAGTGTGTGCCACTGTTAGTGCCAAGTCGAGATCGGCGCTTTTTTGGCGTTCTGCTAAGAGTAGTACCCATTTTTATCGGTGAGCCTCTTGGTGCGCCAACTAAAATATTTCTATGCAGGCACCTGCCTTCTGCTGGTACACTGTACCCTTATGCTCAATGAGTGTATGAGGTGGAGTCGTATCCCCAGTCGACACTCGTTGAGCATGAGGGTAGAAAAAGTTTTCCATTGCAGTAGTAGTTTTTTATAGTCTTCATTGTTAAATGTGAATATTCGATAGAAATCTCTAAGGTTGGGTTGAAAGAGAGTTAAACGACCGCGTTTAGTCATTTGCCTTAATTATGTACCCATCATTTCGAGGCCTACATGGCCTTGTCCTCGGGGGAGACTGTGGCATTGGCAGTAAAGAAGCAGTTTTTTTATAAGTTGAAGTACAAACTATTAAAATAAAAGTATCTATGTACAGATCACGAAAGAATATGCTATTCATTGTAATGTACCTCAGCCAAGTACTTTAGTGTGATTTGTTTTCATTTTCAGCCACCTGGGTGCCTCAAGATCTGGAGATCCTAGTGGCCACACGCTTGGACTCAATCTTCTTCTGTGTTCTGGCCTGGACCACGGGGAAGGTAATCCCAGCAACAAGATCATGGCAGCACCTCCCTGCCAGTGACTTTTGACTATACTTCGTCTCATCCTACGATGGACTGAAGGCCAAAGCTTCGGACCACCACATCCAATCACGAGCAACTAAGAACCTGTGCGGTATTTCGCTTCGATGCACGTGTCGGTGCCCGCGTCTCGGATCACTGATCAGGGGATGGGTGAACACTGGCTCGAATCGAAGAGCACCGAGTGGCTCAACAATTTTTGATCGCAAAGAAAGCCACGACATACAGGTTCTTTGCAGCTTCGAAGCAATAGAAATGATGCGGCGCTTTTATATTGGACAATTATTCGTCCAACCGTAATCTATGTTAAGCGTGTCATAGTATAGCGTGAAACGTGATTGGACCTGGCGGCCGGTGGCTTTGGCCTTTAGTCCATCGTAGGGTGAGACAAAGTATAGCGTCACGACAGGGGAGTCATCGTGCCACCAGGTATTAGGTATGCCACTCTAAATAAGCATTCTTCTTACCTATTCCTTAAAAGAAACAGCAAAAGCACTACTAAGCCTAAAATGCAAAGGACATATTCCAACCTTGGAACAAGGCGTGAGGTTGGGCTAGTTGGTGCATAATGAAAACTAGGAAACAGCGCGAAAAAATAAAGGACAAGACCGAGAAGTGAACGAACAAGACGCTGTGTTGTGCTCGTTCGTTCACTTGTCGTTCTTGTCCTTTCTTTTTTCGCGCTGTTTGAAAGCTTTTAAATCTTGGATTGGATGGAGTTCCAAATACAAAAAAGAGTCTGCAGACATGATTAACATGTTAACTTTGTGGGAGACGAGGGTGAAAGACGAGGCAGAGGGCACGTGACAGGCGGTCGGCGGAGAAGTCACAAGCTGGCGCGAGACAGTGCGTGCTGAGCGAGGCTGGAGCTGGGCAGGGACGATGGAGCCGGGCTGCCTGGCCTGGCCCATGGGGAACCCCGGACTGGTCCACACCGAGGTTTGGGGACGTACCGGTGGAAACGGCGAGCCCTGGCCATACCGACCTGGGCTGTGACGATCCAGGGGTTGTTCCGCAGCGAGGCTCGGGCTGGGATAGCCCTGGACAGCTAGCCTACGCAGCGCTGGCATGGGAAGGACGATCCACAGGCCTGGACACGGTCTCGTACTGCAAGCTTTGATCGACGGGCGACAACAAGGATTGGCGGGCCCGGAGTGCCGGCTCTCGACGACGGGCAACCGGGAGGTACAATAAACCCACTCGCTGTCTTCTCGTTGTTATGTCACTCCCTGGGTGACGAGCGAAATGCACACCGATCGGGCGGCGATTATTAGTACAGTGACCTCCTAGAAAGAACCCCACATTAAAGTGGCGCATCTAACGTGGGGCCCGTTCGCTATGCCTCCGCATCTAGTCGTCCCCAGGGAGTCCCACGGTTTCATTGAGCGGGTTGTTCACTAACGCTAACGATGCCCGTTGAAACAAAGTATGTTGGAATATTGGCGACTTGTCTCACACCAGAGTTCAGCAGGTGTCTCCTCGAATCGCGTACCTAGAGGGCTCAAAGGACTAGGTTGCGGACTTGCTTTCTCGGGTTCCCTAGAATAGTGGTTGGCAGGAGGTGATGCAACCGGGGGGAAGACGAGGAGCGCGGTTAAGATGTAAGAAAGCCCTCTTCGGAGGCAGAGGAGAGCCACGGCATGTTCGCTGGAAGGCAGGATAACGACTGGCAGGAGGAGAAACGGCCAGGACTCATTGCAGATTAAGGATTTAGTCTTGGGGTGATGCGGTAGGCAAGTAAGCGCTTGTCGAGGCCCGGGGTAAAGATGGTTCTTTTGTCAGTGGGTGTCGGAAAGATTGCGGGAATGGCAGTTGACACCCGGAACACTGGCGGACGAAATTGTCAGTGGGTGTTGGGTAAACTGGGGGAAATTGCAGTTGACACCAGGAACGCTGGCAGGCCGCAAATTAATTTTTATGCTATGCAATGGGTACAATCATCCGTAATGACTAGCTCTACCTGGGGGAACTTTATGTTTACTACGGCAAGATTGTTTTGCAAAACTAAGTATTTATTTCATTGAACTGCTGCACTAACCGTGTCTCTAGAAAGTTTTCATATTCTTTACGATGCTGAGATACGGTTCTGGAAATAGTTTTTCTAGAACTACGCTAGATATTTCAAATTCATCAACTTTCTCGCAAAGCATTCGAGAGAGCGAAACCCTGTATAATATACGATGGGAACTCACCGAATGACGCGGCTGACAGTTTGTTTAGGTCTATAAAAAACAGTCGACACTGTAACAGTAATAATGACATGTCACTTGCTTATGTATTGCTCATTGTTGCAGATCAAACTGCTTTTTCTGTCTACATTCAGTTTCGGTAGACTCACTCACTTAACTCCCTCTCGAGACTGCAGCGTTTGGTTCTCCGAAGTAATTTGCATGAATTTGGATGCAACAGACATCTTTGAGTGTGCGTCTAACGCATATTCTTCATATTGAATGTGCGAACTGTATTCACGACCATATACATAATTGTATCCGCATTCTACCTAATAATATTTATTTTGACATTCGAGCTTTCAACAGTACTTTCGTTCAAACCTGTGCTTGTTGAGCCGTACTCAAGCCCATACATCTTGCATTTCACTATTACATCAAAATATAAAAGTGTTGATCCCGAGTGAGAATTCAAGGTACTGAATTAGTCATGTGAGTTAAGGACCAAGAAAAAGCTCTATGGAGGAAATTTTGTTAAATAGGGCTGTATGGGCATCAGGATAGCACATGCTATGCTAAAAAAATGCAAACTCTTTTAGGCATGCAAGGATGACAGTGCTGCGCCATTTATGATATGTCACAAAAAAACCAGTGGCGTAAAGTGTCCCTATGGATGTTTAAACTGCCAAATTCAAAGCCTAAAAGTTTTATTGAAGAACGTTCCTCACTACAAATGTACTTAGAGATTGGAGCCACCGACTCATGCATGACTATGCGCAAACATTCATTTTCATGTGCATTATGGTTTACAAGGTCTAGTCTGTACTGATTTATTGCATTCATGCTGAAACTGAGAGAGGTTTTTTTGGTATAAATAAAGAGATGAACATTTCTTGAAATCAAAATATTTGAGAACGGACAAAAGGACTGACATTTAAGCGGTATCTTAGATTCTCTTTTCTTCGTCTTCTATTATTTTCACTTTATTTCACGAGAGGCATTTAGTTTTTGTACCGTTAGCTACACTGGCCAAGGTTGAGCGGTTTCGCGTGGCTCCCAAAGAGCCGTGCTGCGCAAGCGCGAGGAGCAGTGACGTCACACGGCGCACAGCTGGCGGGCCGGAGCCGCCGCCGCCGCGTTCTCCGCCGCCACCGCGCGCGCCTCGCCGTTCTGCGGATTCCAGAGGAGTGACGTCATAGCCGCGGCAGACGCACTGGCGCCGCCGCGTGCCCAGCTGTCCGCCTTCGTTGCGCAGTAGCCTAGACTGACGCTACACCGGAGCCGCTTGATAGCGCCTCTCATTATGTGCGCATAAACTCAAGCTACGTATATCCTAGTCATAGCCGAGCTAAGCCACCGTAATTTTATTTAGAGTGCAGCTCTTAGGTGCGCGCTTCGCGGCATCGCCGTCGGCATAACTTCTCCCGCTAAACTTGTCAGGAAATTGAATTAATGTTGAGCTCATCTGACGTTATTTTTTCTGCTAAATCTAGCGAAGAAACTGAATTTGTTTATGGTTGACGTGACACAAAGTCATGTGACGTCATTTTTCGCTCCACATTTAGAGGGAAAACTGAACTGGTGTTGAGGTGACGTGACATCAATTTCCCCGCTAAATTTAGTGAGGAAATGTTCCTGCTAAATTTAGGGAAATTTCCGGCTAAACGGGAGGGAGCAGAAGAAAAGGAGGGGATGAGGAGGAATGGCATACCCTCCCATCCTCCTCCTCAAGAGCTGCGCTCTAATTTCGCATTACAGAGAATTGTAAACGTCTTTCATTTTTCATCTCATGTTCATTCAATTTTTGTATCGCAGGTGCGCTCGCAGCACCAATCTGGGTTGGGCAGATCCTCTACGCACAAGTTAGAAACTCCTGAGCGGCAAGAGTGGGAGTTTGGACCGACAGCTCAAGGGACACCTTTGTTCAGTATTGAATTTATAATTATCATCTTTTGAGCAAAGTTGAGCTTTGCTGCATTCAATTCATATAGAAAAAAAATACTTGTTACCAAATTTACCACGTCACTACATTTCGCCACTGCTATTAGTGCTCCTCGAGAACCTCGGTCAAGAGCTTATTGGTGTGCAAACATCATTCTTGTTTCAAACCAATCGCTGATGTAGAGACTCGCTGATATCCAGCACTCCAATGGAACGCTGGATGTCCGCGAGTCTCTCCCGAACGATGCAAGCGGGGAAGGAACCATACAGTCATATCGTATTAGGGGACATTCTACAGGGTGCTTTTTGTATGCTTTACAGATTTCTTGAAAAAGAACCGTAAAAGCTACACTTACGCGGTCTATGCACGTGAGTTATATGGCCAGGGGGGCATAGTATAAAGGGCTAATTGTAATGATGAGTCGGTTTATTAAAGGGAAGTTCAAGACCTCTTTCAGAAAAACTAGATGGAGGTTGATTCAAGCGTAGTTTTATCCCCTGACATCGTAATATCAAGTTCGTTTTTCGCACGAAGATACAACTAAACGTGAGAAAACACAATAAAACATCCGACCAGTAGTGACGTCGTAAGAGGATCTTTCAGCTGCCAAGCGTGCGTCGCTTGAGGGCCGCACGTCTAATCGCAAGCGTACTAATTACGACGAAAATAATCCCTGGAGAAGGGAACAAGCGGGACAAAGGACAAACACAAATCACCCAGCTGTGTTTGGAGATTTGTGTTTGTCCTTTGTCCCTCTTGTTCCCCTTCTCCAGGGATCATTTTCGTCATTCTTGTCCAGCTCGCTTGCACATTTGCATTTAATTGCACTATAATTCTAACCTTAAATTGCAAGCTTCACTCCTTGTTGGTGTTTGACTGGTGGCAGCTGATAAAACCCGTTTGCTCTACTGACGTCTAACCCCTGGTTAGCCCAGTTGGTAGAGCGCTCCACCTGTAATGGAGAGGTCCAGGTTCGATACCCGGACCAGGCGGATTTTTTCGGTCGCTCACCAGTCACCCAGCTGTGTTTGGAGATTTGTGTTTGTCCTTTGTCCCTCTTGTTCTTCTTCTCCAGAAATTATTTTCGTCATTCTTGTCCAGCTCGCTTGCACCTTTGCATTTAATTGCACTATAATAAAAAAATAAGTACTAATTATATTTTCCCGCACTGACACCAGTCGTGACGTCTTTTTCTCCCCTTTTTAAAAATAGCGTGTGTGTCCATAGCTTTGATAGACCCTGAAGATGCCTGAGCGGAGATTTCGAAAGCTCCTTTTGTGACGTCACTCTCCGGGAAAGAGTGCCTTCAGTGGTACTTTGAAAAGGATGCTATGCAGCCTCGATTCACCAAATTAGAAAATAATTTTGATATTTGAGATTTTGGATGGTCAAATGAAGAAGATTTAAATGTGTTTCCTCAAATACAAAACCGCTTTAGCTTCACTTTAAGTATAATATGTTCCTTAAATATTTAATTGGTAAAAATAGACCGATGGTTACACTTAGAAACTTGCTAAGCATCATCCAAAAACACTAAATCAACTCTTTATGTGAAGATATAAGACAGGAGCAGCATTTTACGGCGTTTTAAAAAACAATGCTCAATTTGGACGCGTTTCCAGACTTCGGTTTCTTACCAGAGCGCATCTTTGCGCCTGCGATTCTGCTGCCTGGTGGCCGCAGTGCGAAGCCACCCGTTCGACTCCCTCGTAGGATGGAGGGAAGCAGGCGCACGTGTGTTGCGCGTCTAAACTCCTAGAGAACAGGACCGTGGGCGCAGAGATGCGCTCCGAGAGGAAACCGAATCCTAGAAACGGATACAAATGAAGTGTTTTTAACGAACGCGTAAAATGCTACCCCTGCGTTATATCCTTCTAAAAGAGTTGATTTAGTGGTTTACGTTGACTCTCAGCAAGTTTCTAATTTAAACTATGTGTTCATTTTCACTAATTAAAAAGTTATTTAACAAATTGTATTTAATTATCCGACTGATTGTTACGATTAGGCCCCTATACTACGTACCCCTGGCCGTATAACTCACGTGCACAAACCACATAAATGTAGCTTTCACGACCTTTTAAAACAAATATGTAAAGCTTAAAAAATCGCTCCGCATAACGGTGAAAAAGCGATACCAGCATGGTGGAGCCATATGACTCCACCATGGTGGTATCGCATTTTTCGCTGGTATAGCATGTCCCATATTACGCTACAGGGTAGAGAGGAAGTGGGTTGTTCTGAAAACGTTCTGTGGCGAGGCGAGGGTGCCCAAATTTCGAAAGATGGACAAATGCCTATAAACTGCCAAAACAAACTCCCTTTGTACCGTTTTTTTTTTTAAGTATTTACTTTGCAGTACTTTCCATAGTACCAGGACGGGCTCAAATGCTCTACATTTGATATTTCGACCTTAGTTGGTGACTGAGTTGTCCTCAGAAAATTCCCTGACGAGGCGCGCGTGCCCATATTTCAAAAGATGGACGAATCCGTAAAACGGCCGACGCATCCCCACTTTGAGACGAAGCTGCTCGGTATGCTTTGACTTTTGATGGTTTGGCATGATGCATGAGGATGAGAAAATTATCATAGCGCTTTTGCGTCGCCAGCCTTGCACCTTTTGCACGAGTGGTAACTTTAGCGCACCAACGCGCTTCCAACCTGCTGCGATTCTTTCTCAAATTTACTGATTTAGTGTTTCTCGTTGACGCGATTTTGAAAATTCTGGTCGTTTTTTACTAATTAAAATGGTTCAAAGCATTTTATATTGTGACTAGTCCCCTATATAATGTCCCCTCGTCGTATAACTTACGTGAGTATACTGCAATAATGTAGCCTTAACGGATTATACAAAACTATGCGAAATCCTAAAATAAGCACCCTACAAACATATAGTAGATGTAATAAATTATATTTAATATTGCCGTACATTCGGATGGGGTGTCAATGCCGCATAAACGACAGCTTTTATATTTCGTTTCGGCTTGAGGGCGGATGGCAAGTAGACATATGACTCAACCTGTTTTGACACAATCTCAGCTTCATTTTATTTGAGGCATAAAACGTTCCAAGTTGTTTCTGTACTGTTTCCGCTTGCTGCTTACAAAGTTTAATTCAGAAACAATAAATCACATGCCAACTGTTAAAAAAGTATTTATGACTTTTTACTTTGGTTAAGGAACATTTATGAAATGTCAAGATTTAACTTGTGCCCTGAAAACTCTCCCAGGTATTATTCACAGCGTTGGCTTTCTTGTGACCCAAAAATATTAATTTCATGTCTAATTTTTTCAAAATAAATTGTTACACACCTGTGGTCCATTTGTGCTGCTTCTTGTTAAGAGAAATGCATTATTAAACTAAAACAACTTCAACAAAATACATTTATTGAGGTTGAGTAAATAAAGTAGCCATGTAGTAATAACTGCCGAAAAATATCTCTGACAGCTCCCCTATTTTTCGAGAAAATATACCTTACATGTACAAAAACAAAGCTTTCGAGATATCGCAATTTAAAGTTTGGCTGCTCATCCAAAGTTCTAAAATGCGCTTGGTGCGTAGTCTTCAGCGTCATTCCCTTTGTACTGCCTTGTGAAGCCTGTCCTGGGACTCGCCTACGATTTCCTTCTTTTCTTGCCTTCCGCAAAGGTCAGAAGGTTTGCCTTTGTGATTCGGATGTTTTTCGTCCGGTTCAGGGTCGCGTGACGAAACACGGCTTGTCTTGCACCAAGGGCCTCGATCACTTTTGTTCTTGCTTCTTTGCCATTGTTGTATAACACAACTGCGTCGTAGACAGCAGCCTTCGGGACGCTCCAACAAATGCGGTTTCTGCACACCTACACCAGATCAAGTTGTTTATTGACTCAGCATTTTGGGTGCGTCCGTGAAACGTCCATGATATATCCGTGAAACGCCAAAATGGATCAAATATTTTGTTTTATCGATGCTGCGCACACGGGAAAACAAGTTGTGTTGCTTTTTTTTACGTTTTGAGAGCAAAAAGAGCGATTCAAACTATGTCTGTGTAAAATCGCGAGACTTTTGAAGGGCAGATAAGTGTAATAGGCAAAAAAATCTTAAATGACTTCTAGCACTCATTTGACTATGTTCTTTGGAGAACAGGCTCCAGAAGAACCCTTCTATATTTCTAGATTAAATATAAAAGAAAAGTTTGATCAATTATGCCTAGTCCAGATGCAACCGACGCTAACTGATGCTTAGCCGCGTCAAAAGGGCAAGTCACTAGACCTTTTCTTTTTTACGATTTCCTCGGCGATGATAGAACTCGCACAGAAACAACACCATGGTGGTGCTCTTTGACGTTGTCGGATTAGTCCCATCAGCTCGGGGCGTCCGCTTCGTCTGGACGTGAAGGTGAAACGAAATATACGCGATAGTGCCGCGTACGTGGCTTGGAGATGTGTATATGCGCAATTACTAAGGCGGAGGAATGTTTAATAATGTTTGAGCGCAAAGAAAAGCATGTTCAAACTGATCGACTTCTTATTTTTTTGTGATTTTAAGTTTTTTGTGCAGGGCGTGAGCGACCAAATGGCGCGCGATCTAAAGAGGCTAGCAGCGAGCTTCTGAATAATGTGGTGAAACGCGGTGTGTTAGAAGATGTACTTTGCGCGTCAAGTGGACAAGGTGTACAGTACACACCTTTTCAATGTGCAAGCCATGCGTGCTTTGATATATCGTACGTTTCTCTCAACCTTGTCAGAGGGTGCAAGCAGTATGAAATTGATCACGTGTTCTTTAGTGATCATGCTCTTGTATCATTTCTGTTTTATTTCTTTAAAGAAACGCCAAGACTTTTGTTTGGGATTGAGGAAATTTTAAAGCAAAGCTTCTAAATAAATAACGTTTTGAAAAGAGAGTACGCCGACATCTCGAAGATTTGGTAATAGCTAATAGGGAAGAGTTCGGAATTAAATGGATATTGTTTAAGCAGGAAATAAAGATGACAACTCTTGAACGCTTCTGTTTTTTAAGGTACGAAAATGAATAAAGAAAAGAGCCGGGGGTTAAACGCACTACTTTAGAAGCTGATGAGTGAGGAAAGTATTTCTCCCAGTACGTTTTATGACGAAATATTCAGTATAAAAACTCCTTGAGGTTTTTGATACTGGAAGTAGTTATCGCTCAAAAGGTACCCACGATAAAGGAGACAGGGGCACAGAAGAATACGTTAGTAAGAAACATGTGTTTTAGGGGGTACTGTCGCGGCGATAAAGGAATCATAGAACGCGCTTTCGTAGAATATTATAAAAGAACATTTCAGTTACCATGCGCCCAAAAACGACGGCTTCCAGAGATTTATTTGCCTTTATTGCCGAGATTCGTAGACGATCTAAAATAAAAGTTAAAACAGCCCACCAC
The DNA here is from genome assembly GCA_037355805.1 of Ixodes ricinus. NCBI lineage: Eukaryota > Metazoa > Arthropoda > Arachnida > Ixodida > Ixodidae > Ixodes > Ixodes ricinus. The sequence continues at coordinate 26,468 of JAZHYW010035504.1, forward strand.
GTTATAGGAGTTTGAAAAGGCGATTCACAATATAAAGCCTGGCAAAACTCTAGGACCACACGGTCTCGGCGTTCAGTTTTACAAAGTGTTTAAGGATTAGTTTGCTCCTTTCTTTGCGCTGCGTATTTAGTAAAGCATAAAGACTAAAAGGTTTACCTCCGTCCTTTTTGTACTCGATTTTATACCCAAAAATAAAAACCTCTCAAAACTTTTTTTTTGTATCGTACCGTCCGACCGAGACAACTTAATGCAGACTTAAGATACTGATGAAGGTTCTAGTGGAAAGTTTTCAAAGTGAAATAAACGCTATCGTCGGCCCACGCCAGACGTGTGGAATAAAAGGGAGGAGTAAAGTAAACACATGTGACGTGTCGCCCGGAGCATTCTGGTGTGTTGTGACCTTTCTGTGCGAAGAGTTGCCATGTTACAGGCCGACCTAGAAAAAACGATCAACCACGAGTCACACGAAATTATTTTAATTTTATAGTAGAACATGTTAACCTTGGGTCTATCTTGTGCGATGTCGCAAGCATGGACTACCAAAACTGCGTCACTAGTCTTGTTTTAAACAAGTGTGTAAACGAGCGTATTTGCCTTTTCTCTTCAGTGCTTTTTTTGTACACCAGCAAGGAATTCGTCGACGTATCTAGACAGTTTTGTAAAATTCGTAGAATCAAAATTTCAAAAATTGTTTTGATATGTCAACAATATTTTCCTGGCGTACAAAAAAAAAATACAGCCGGTGATGATTTTGTTTGTAAGACAATGGACATTTTCCACAAATATGGTTTAGGACGTATCTTTACCTATAAAAAGCCGAAGGAAGGAATTTCGCAATTTCCAAACCTTCCGCTTTCCCTGCTACCAAATCACTTGGGCTGTATTTTTTCACATCGTTCCTAAAAGGGCATACTAAACTACACGTCCTCTCACTCCATAGTCGTTAAATGAGGTACAGCTATGTCATGCCCTACAAGCACCTTAAGTACGCCTTGTTTTCATTCCCTCAAATGTAGTTTTGAAGCTCAAATTGGGAGGCTGGCTTCCTCGAGTTTTCCAATGCAGGTGCTGGCTGAGGTGGTGGGAACATTGGTCAAGAGGGGTAGGGTGAAAGGAGCTCAAACACCTGAGCCCACTTTTTGACCCCAAAAAAAAAAGAATTGTTGTCGTCCCGTATTAGCACAGAATTTCTCACTATCTTAAAAAGGTGGCTAGACGGTACGGCGTTCCTTTAGTGACTTCAGCCCCCCATAAAATGAATCAAATTTCTCAAAATGTCCCTGCTAAGGTAAACAATATAAAACAAACATCTGTGCTACAAGAATCACACCCACCCTTATGTGTCCTTCTCCCTGTGTGTATTATATAGTATCCCCCTTTCTTGTGGTAGAAGCTATCTTGGGCAGACCGGACGGTGTGTAAATGAACGGCTGCGTGAACACAATGTATCTTTAAATACAACGGTGGGGGCCATCTATCCCAGCACTGTAAATCCTATATTTGTATGGCATCCTTAGCAAAAACCAAGATAATAGGCAAGTACTGGGAAAAACACACCAGCGAGATTTTTGAAGCTTTTATTATCCTAAGCAGGGGCAACCGATGTGTCAGCTTTCCGTCCGTTTAATTGAAAAAGAGAAAATGGCCTTTTTAAAATATTTTTAGTGTGGGTTACTTTATGAATCCCCGTCCAGCTTCCGGGCCCTTGAGCCTGTGGTCCCTCATGCATGTGAGGCCAACGCTCAAGCTGATTCCGCATTCTATACTTCTTTCTTTTCTTCTTTCGTCAATACATAAGTTTTGAGTGTACGTCGTCGACGTGGTCCTCTTCTCTGTCCCTGTTCATTTGTGCGCAACTGTAACTACGTTCAAATTATACCAACTCGCCCAACTGTCTACATTACTACAAAGAACGTCGTGAAAGACTTGAAATATTTCTCAGCGTACTTCACCGACCACAGTGCAACGGTCCTCTCAATCGACCTCATCACACCACCACCGACACTACCGCAACCGTTGCTACGCGAAGATTACAGGCCAAGCAAATATTCCTCTGATGACGAAAACATTTTCACAACAAAAAATGACATAATCACTACAGACCTACCATTAGACATAGATAATCGCATAGCTTGAAATAAACTGCATCGTTCTGTGGCCGACGTATTCGGAAACACACAAACCGAATCAGCAGGAAGAACTTTAATGCATTTCGAAAAAATCAATCGAAAATGATTTCACCAAAGGGACAATAATGCCTTCGCATTCCCACACGTAATCAGTATCAAGTGTCTGAGCCGAATTTTTACAAACAATTATTTAAGTGAGATTGCGTGGTGCGCGTTTTGGTTTTTATTGTTCCGTCAAGCGAGGACGTAGGTGCCTGTGTACGCGAATATATAAAATATGTTGTTTGTGCTTAGTGGTTTTAGTCATGCGTTTCTCACAGAAATACTTGTATTGTGTGTCGAGTAAGCGGCAAACGAAAGATATAATTGATTTGCTTTTTTTTCAATTCCTCTGTATCGTTGTCTGTACAATGTAGGCCCAGGGCAAAATATCTTAAAGCGAGTCCAGCGAATATTTATTTTTTCAAGTTTGCATGGTTACACATTTTCAGTTAGAGCATGGTTAGTTGAAAAAGGTATCCCAGTAGCTTGGTCCGACAACTGCATACTCTGCAGAAGCAAGGAAACGTTTGATTACGCTTTCCTAGACTGTTGGGAGGCGGTCTTCTTATGATACATCATGCAAGTGACACTCAAAAAATACTTCCCATTAACGCCCCATGGCACACGTTTTTGAGCGGTAGAAGGGAAGAATAACGTTCCCTACGACATGATCCTGCACAGTAGACGGCGTGCCGCATGGTTGTGCGCCACGCGGATGTAGATGTTCGCCCCGTGCATACGTATTTTGTTGAGCACATTTCTGCAGCAATTTTATAAAGACCAGCAACCTAAAACTGGGTGGCTGCCACTTTTGAGGTGTTGTCTACCCTCAAAGACTTGTAGCATGTTCGACATTAGCCAAGATGGCTGGTGTCTCTTAGTGTTTCATCGCGATTGTGTGTCACTGCCTTGTGTTAGCGTCCAAATCCGAAAAAAGCCGCGTGCGTGGCAGAATTGGCAACGTATGCGGCTGTAGTGCAGAGGAATGGGGTTCCAATCCCGCTTGTTGCAGATTTTTATCTTATTAATTCTGTACTCGTCTATGAAATTAACTGTAGTAAGGCGATAAGCTAGGCGAGTTGTTACTATTTTAACATGGTAAAAAAAATAGCGCCTGTCTGTCTTCTGTGTCCAGCTCCTGTCCCTATTCTCACCTTATTGTGCGCTATTTTTTTTCCTCTTGTTCTAAGAAATTCTTGCTTATTCACGGCTGTCATTTAGTTTTCTTGTTGAGAATATTCCTGAACGAGCCGTGTGTATGAAAGTAGCGGTAACGCGTTGCCTCGGGTCAGTCACCTTCCGTCGCCGAAGCAAGACTCATGGCATCTTTAAGTTTGTAAGTGCGAGTTCATCTCAATAATCGTTTATTTGTCGCTCTAAATTAATCAGCTTTTTTCATTGGCGACAACATTGCACCAGGCGGAAATGGCGTATGAATCAATGCGTAAACAATTATGAGGTTGGAATACATAAGCTGACAATCCATCCTTGGATACGGCTTGAACAGAATCACCCACTAATAATAGCATATATTTTTTAAATATACTCGCTGGCAACACACTTATATCAGAAGGTACCTAAGAATATCGTACTCCAAATCAATTATAAGAAATGTAGAAATGCACGCGATGATTTCTGAGAAATTGTTTAGAAATTTTGATGTTCTTTCTTTGATCGCAGTATCGCCATGAAATAGTGAGGGAGAATAATAAAGTTATCAGTGTGTTGCAACCGCCAGACACTCATTATATCATCGTTTTATCTCTTGAAGTTACTGTTGTTGTTTTTTTCTTTTTTTATTCGGCACATATCGGGCTTTGGTGGTAATTTGCAAACGACATAAAAGTTAACAATAAATACGCATCGTAGGGCCAGACAAGTCAACTAGAAGCTCCTGTCAAAACTTTCTGGCCATTCTCAAAGCTATATGTGAACGTGCGCACAAGTACCAAGAGCTCTGATCAAAGTAGTACATGAACGCACTTCACTTCTTTCGAATTGCAAATATGGCGGCTCGGTTCTTATGTCAATATGGTGGCTCATGGGGCACAAAATTTGCGGAGGAATGAAGTATTTTGTGTTGATTGTTTCCACAGTCCGGAAGCGCTGTCTGCAATCCGCAACGACATCTAATACTCTGCAGGCAATGGTACTACTGGCATGTGTAGTAACCATTTCTTCGATGCGGGTAAACAAATTAATCACTACATGTCTTGTACCCATTGTTATACACTCACAGCTTTTAAAATTCTACTTCAACAATGCATTATTACAAGAATGTGTCTTCAGTGTGTGTGTGAATTTGGCAAGCCCCTAACCAAGGTAATTTTATGAAATGATGTTTCCTTTAAAAACTTCTTAAGGTTAAATTTTTTTCTTACTTTTTTAAACTGTAATTTTTATTCGTAAACAAGTAGGGTAAATAAATCTTTTTAGGTACTAGCGATACCGTAGCAAATTATAAAATCATTGTTCGGGAGTTTGGCTAATTTTACATGCAACTTTAAAGTAGTCCTCACTTAAACTGCTCACCTTCCATTTTAATAAAAACAGTTGGGAACTTGAATAGCATATATTTTTCAAACATTTTTTTAAAGCATCTCTCCTTCAAAGAGAGTCCTGCAGTTCACTTTGTGCTAGTAAGTACAAGTAGTAACAACGATTTTTTCTTTCAATAAAGTTCGCAATATTTTGGGCGTTATACGCAAAATAAGATTACAAAAACAAGTTACAACAAGTGTCATCTCCATGACACCTTAGCTGCCAACGGTAGGCGTGACGCGACTGTCTAATCGGCTGCGGGTTGGGTTCATGACGACCTCTCAGAAGCCGCAGGCCCCTTGTCGGCTCGTTGCTAAGCATGCTTGCTTGACCTTCTGCGCGGTTGGCGACTGGAGTCACTTAAGTACCAGCTGAGCGTCGTTGTGTTTAAGCGGGTAAGCCTATGCGCGGCACAGCGGAAAAAAGAAACGATCCCCTATTCTTGCTCAGTCCATCGTTTATCGTCTTCCGTAATCGTTTCGTACCCGCTGCAAGGAGCCCCGTGTCCTTTGTGACTCGTTCATTTTATGTTTCTTTTTAACGGTGATATTATACAAAAACCTATTTTAATGAAAATTCGAAGCTGTTGGTGGTATTGAATCTTTTATTTTACTTATGAAATACATTTTTACGGCTCTGACCTATCACATAGTTCATCTATACAATGTCACCGCTCATCTCTAGTACTCACGAGTTTGACATCACGAGATGCCAAGGTAGTTCGAGGTGTTTTTGTGTTTTCTGCGAATGAAAAAAAAAAAACAATGCGCTAATACATTTGCAACTCTGCTTTCGTCCCTTGGCTTGCCCAAACCACCATAAAGGTAAAAAAAATCAAAAACCTATAGGATTAAATATAAAATATTGCTCGTTTTCACGTAAGAAATGATGAAGTTGATAGATATTTCAAAAAAAATATGATGAACACCAAACTAACCATATGCATATGCCTAATAAACTGCAGTAGTTACGAACAGTCATTTCAAGATATTAAGATATATCAGATAATTTAGCTGCTTATCACCACAGTGATTCCTCTAAATACCGCAAAGGTCAAGACCACCGAAACAGACGACTGACATTAAACTAAGCTTTAAAAATCAGTCGACCATTCAGCCCCATATTTTTGTCTGCATTTTGC
>JAZHYW010035505.1:0-33972 GCA_037355805.1 Ixodes ricinus
AAATATTGCATGCTGCAATTAAAAATGGTAAGTCATCATGACTTAAGAGTGCTACGGACTGCTGATTATGCTGCGCAAGCGTGCCACATCGCATGGCGGACATCCGTCTGTTGCTGCGGCACATGCCCAAGCAACTCAAGAAAAGACCCATTGCTAGTATGATGCTATTGCTTGCAGTATTGCTGTCACATTAATATATCACTGAAAGAAATATTTGCTGGCACTTTAACAACAATAATGGAATTTTACACATGAAATATAACTGCTAAAAGTACAGGCATCAGTGTGACTGGCCTGCTTACTGCCTTGTTTGTATTGTTTACAACAGCAGGGATGAATAAAAACTAAGTGCATGGGCTAATAAAAACAAAAGTAGACCTTTTTTAAATATTTGGGTTTTTTCTTATATGATTATTTTGCTTGAGTAAAATAAATCTTGTATCTATTCTCAGTCATAAAATTGAGCATAGATGAAAATGAAAAAAAGATGAGATGATACAGATTAGTGCAGCACATTTCCAGCATAACTGCTCATCCTTAAATTAGCTGAAACTTTGCTTGTGGGCCATGGTTTTTCAGATGGCAACGTGCTGTGTAAAGCCGGAAGAGCAGAAACCACATCTTCTTCAAACTGCACTCCTCAACCTTGCAAAAATGGTAAGGAATTTTTGTCTGTTGTTCAGGAACATAAAAGGCAGCTTGGTGAAATGTGATGATCCTGAAACACAGAGATGGGAAAAGGTGAGGGAGACATTTGTTTTAAACGGGACACCCACAATTTGGCCTCAAAACAGATGTCGCTTTTTTATGTTCCTGCCTTCTCTCATCTCGGAGATCATTATTGTTTTTTTTTATCTATAAAACAGTTAATGTAAATATTCTACATATTGATGACCTTCTCATTAGCATTTTTTTAAAAGGGGCATAAAAGAGGTTTCTTGTGTCGCCTGTATGATAACTCATTCTCTGGGCTCTAGGCATACTAAGAATTCACAAACTACAATCGTGCGCCGTCTCTTTCTCTACTAAAATGTGTTTGAAGCTTGCAACACACCCCTTTCTGAGTGGAAAAGTCTGCTCATATAATTCAGCCGAGGTGCCGGCTGGGTAATAAAAAGGTGCTCGTCAGCCAATTGCAAGCTGTCCTCAGAGAGAGCTGCCGATGCCGCGTCCGCTCTTTAGAAAGGTGGGTTGCGATTGGTTGACGAGCACCTTTCGTCGCCCCGCCGGCATGTAGGCTGAATGACATGAGCAATAAAATTAGGTTCTGTCCGTTATGTGTCGAGAAACCATTTTGTTGCCAATAATGAACTGTATTGGTTGTCATCATTGCTATGAAAATTTTTAGGAGCTCATTCTCGGCAATGCTCTAATCTGGTGCACTTTATTTTTTATTAGTCTTGCTTACAGTTCTCAGGGAACTCGAACATATTAAGGTACAGCTGACAAGCCAGGCTCTGACCTTGAGTAGAATAGAGAGAAAGGTGAATGGTGATGCTCCTGCTGCCATGACTGAACCGGTCCGGCCACAAGACATGCCAGTCTACCCGGTGGGGACAGATGAGGAGCTTGCCCTCTTGGAGGACAGTTTGAAAAATGAGGCCATTTTTGCAATGCTTGTAAGTTCAACTGTTGTACACTATGGTTTTATAGCTCATGTGTGTGATAATACAATCCACATTACATCTTTTAGATTAAAAAAAAAGAGAAGCTTTGATATGTTTGTAACATGTGAATAATTTCTCATATCCAGGTGAGGAACTTGGGCCAAATGGGAGGGGGAAATGTAGCCCTCGCAACAAAGGCAGTTTTTAAGAAGCTCGTGAATGATGAGGTTGCCATCTTGTACAACTGGACTGGGCGAAAAGGGAAGAAAAAAGCTAGGAAACTGAACATCAATCCTCTGATTTTTGGTAAGAGCATTTGTGTTTCTTAGCTTGCAATCTTTGAAGCTCCATGCAGTTCCTATGACAACTATACACATTGATTCCAGCTGCTGTGCGTGTCAACTTCAGCCGTGCCACTGATGACGAGATGGGCCATGCCATTGGCGAATGGCTACGTTTTGCTAATGTACGACTCACAAATGCCAAGGTCAGCAACAACCTTATTAACACAAAATGTGTTTTATCACCCAAATTTCATTGAAAAATCTAACTCCTGACCATCATGTTTGTTACACATGGTCACACGACCACAGAGAGTCACATCTACTTGCTTGTGAAATAAAACACAAGCAAAATTAGGCCTCCATAGACATTTGGATTATAGAAAGAAATACCAGATGCCATCGAGTGGGATTGAACCTAGATCCTTATGTTCCGAAAATTAGCACTGAGGTGTGCAAATTTCAGGTACGAGCCCTTAGAACAGAGGCGAGCAAACTTTTCAGGCCTGCAACCCCCAACAGTCACGAATGCCGTACGGCAACCCCGTTAACCCCCACCCCTCCTCGGCACACTGAATGGTGAGCACAGGTCACTCTCTTTGGCGTACTTTTAATGCAGTAGCATTAGTACCCACACTACATGGAAAACGTGATAGGTTGCATCTGTCACCAAAACAGTGAAAAGGCCAAGCGGTGGCGGGGCGCGAGGTATTGGGGCGAGTCTGAACTTGCAGGTATGTGGAACGCGTTTGCCTTGGTTTGGAAAAAATTAAAAGAAGATCCATTGGTTGACCCTTAGGATATGCATTAGCATGATCCCTCAGAAACTCCATACACGACCCTCTTTGGGAAACAATAATGCCCCTGTAACCAAGCCAAGCGAATCCCGCGACCTCCAGGGATCGCCTCGCAACCCCACCTTTGCACACCTCTGCCATAGAAGATAGTTCCGCGACTCCTCTCATCATCTTTCCTATACTCAATAATGAACGCAGTTTTGTCTGGTTTGCACACTAAAAAAGAAATTTATACCGAACATGCTTCCAGGACAAAACAAATGCACAAGGTCATCAGTGCAACGATGTGCCCAGCACTTTCCTTGCGATTTTGGAAATTTTTCGTGAAATTTTGGCAAATGCTAGTGAGAGGCCTGGTCCCACATGGAGACACGACTGTTCGTTTGTTTCGACTTTTACAAAAGCTGAAAACGTCAGTCCGCACAGGTATGCACAATGACAAGGAGGGTAGGAGAACTTTTCAAGAACCTTGTTTGACAACAGGTGCAACTCGCACTACTTTTTCAACAAAAATGTTTGCAATTAGTCGACAACTGCCTCACATTGTATCTCCGTCGTATTGAGTAGCACACCTGCAAATCTTTGACAAAGGGCTGAATATTGAACTAAGCGAAGTAAGTTCAGGGAGGCAGCTATGCTTCCTTTATAGCACCTTGTTAACAAGTTTAGGTGTTTTGCATTTAGTATTGTGTTGTTTTATTTGCAGGTAAAGAAGTCCTAAGCAGGAAGTGCTGGTGAATCTCAGCTCTGGGAAGATGAGATTTGGTGTTTACTTTTATTTTATCCTGTAAAAACACATTATTTTTAATTCATTAGTATTTCTACACCTGCTCAGTATGGCAATATTGTTTTTTGTTATATCTTGTTTTTATCTAGTCATCGGTTGTGGACATTTGTTTTAAAGCCTTTTCTTAATCATTTGTCCCAGACAGGTGTTTAAGCTTTTTATGGCTCTATTTTTCACCTTTGCAACTCAAACGTTTATAGCTGCTCGGCATGAGAATGCGGAGAGCTCAAACTTTTCTGAAACGCCCTTGCGGTTGGAGTACGATGCGAAATTTTGAGAACATTTAATAAAAGGATAATAAAGAGAAACAATTATTATATGAACCAAGTCCACTGCAAAAACTGTAAGATGATATTTTAGTTCTGATGGCATTTATTTCAGTGAGAAAGTTTGGGAGCAGGAAAGATATAATCAGGCTTTCTTTCATGATGGCAAAGCTTTTTCCACCAAAATAAGTGCTACATGCATTCCGGTGCTATTTTTTATGTACCGCAAATCAGGCTTAAGATAGACGTCAGCTCATAGAGAAATTTAGTGTGTCTTTATTATCTTTCGGTCCATGCAATGTCGTGTACTCAAACTTTTGCACCCTACTCCAATTGCCAAGGTTACATTCCACCGGTGTTTGAGCTCGCTGTGATGTCTAGTTTATTTTTGCGGTAGAGAAACACTGTAGAGTTTTCTCGTGCCTTTCTCTAATTATGTGAGCTTCATGAACCTAATTTACAGGCCTTGAAGCTTTTTCGAAAGTGACATTTTGTTTCTCATAATTGTTCACTCTTATTTTGATTTTTTTTTTGTTCAGAAGAAAAATACTTTTATCTGCATAGTCAAGCAATATTGTTGCTGCTCATGTACACTTCCATATGGTTCAAATTTGGAGAGTCAATAAATGTATCCATAAACATGTACCAAACTGTTTTCTTTTCACAGCAGGGGTAGACTGCAATTAATCACCTGTATGGATGCTTGTTTGTGCTGTGCTAAATCTGGTGACAGTCATACCCCATACTTTTTACCAAAGGAACACTTTTTTCTTCACTTAGAGGTGTGTCAAGTGGCATTATGGCTAAGCTGACTAAATTAATTTCTATGATTATTTCTCTCCAGGAAAGTTAGGCGCACACAGCTGTTTATATTCTGAACAGGTGTCTTTTTATATTTATGCTTGCAGCTGTTGTCACAAAGAAGCTTTGTGATGGTTTAGTGTTCAATATTTTAAATTATTATGCCTCTCACAAACACTTTCTGTTCAATTACTGGGACAACCAGCATATGGCCAAGCAGATTTGACAGGTTTGGGAGAATTATAAACATAGATCAACTTTTGTTTGCTTGTTTATCATTCTCTGCTTAGATCTCACTTGAAACTTTGGATGAAGAGTGCAAAGATATTACAATAATCATAAATTAAAAGGCCACTTGGAGTAGAATCCTTTCCTGACATATATGTACAGACGTGGAAAGATTCAACGAAGCCACAGGAGCCTGCGGCCTCGAGATACTCGCGCACTTCATGACGGCAGCGAAAAGAACTAGTATCGATGGCTGCCGCAGCTAGTCTGTGAAATCAGCTGCTGTCAGCATCCGGTTATATGACCTGCACTGCCGCCCTGCTACCATACTAACGATCATTCGCCCAGAGTGGCACTCTCTACACTGCGTCTCGATAAGGCTGGTTATCTGTATTAAATAAGCTGATCGTGTATACTTGGAATTGCGGGACGCAACAGAGTGTCTTTCCTTTTTGTTTTCGCTACAGTTCCAATGAAGCACAATAAGCTTCTTTGATTCACATCACAACAACTACATTGAACCAAAAGCATGCATCGTTGCAAATAAAGTTCTCGGAAAGTGCATTGTCTGTTCAGCTAACTAAACATTGCAATATCAGTGTACAGTGCACCACTTTAGGCAAATGACTGTCAGTACGGCAGCAGGGCAGGTCATATAACTGGATGTTGATAGTCGCTAATCTCGCAATCTGCCAGTACTTGAGGGGGTAGTTCCCTGCGCCACCGGCATGACGCACACACGTAGTCCGAGGCCGCACGCTACTGTGGCTTTGTTGGCTTTTCTCACGACTGTACCAGCAGAAAGTGCAGCTAGCTTGGATAGTGTTCACGAAAAAAAATGAAAAAATGCAATTGCTTTCATGGAAAAATGTTTGGAGGGACTGTTCAGAGCCATGGAGACAAATCATACATGTCTGCTTTTATTTAGTCTTTTCACTGGTGTGGAAGATTGAAATGTTTAAACTAATCTGCTGTCTTGAATAAGCTTAATAATGATCGTGCCTCACATTTTTGTGCTCATCGCAAAGCCATCTTCTGAGTAAACAATACACAATGCATAGGGTGTCATTGCTGTGTAGAATTGTTTTGGCTCACCATATACTGTTTCAAGGAACGTTAATGCTTGTGAAACAGGAGAGAATGTTACTGCACTGGTGAAATGTCTGCAAAGTTTAGAGGAACACTTCTGAACCATTAAGGCAAATATATACTGTGTGTCGGGCACATCTGAACTAAGGCTACTTCAGACACTTTAATTTGAATGCGTTGCAGGGCTTGCACCTTGGTAAGACGACTGACAATTATTGTGCGTGACAGGTGTTGCCATGTTAATTCACAGTCTCCCGGCAACAGCCCTGGCAATGCAGTCAAACACAACTGTCTGAACCAGCGATTGGGCGAGCGACGCGACGAGCGACAGCGACAAGGACTCGCAGTCGCTCAGTCAGCCGCGCGACAAGACAAACCTTATAAAAGCGGTGGTGCGAAGCGACACAAGGCGATGAGCAACGTTTTCTAGAAACCCAAAAACCGAGCGACGCAAGCGGCGACAGTGAGAAATCTTCGTCGCTCGTCGCCGGCAGTCTTAGCTTGTCGCCGTCGCTCGTCTCGTTGATCACTATATTGCTTACATGCCGTTCAGAAAGGTGCTCTAAATGCTTACCATCGCATTGGGACCCGCCTCGCATCCAGCCATAACCAGTAAGAAGTTAACATCGTACATCGTTTTCCAGCATGGCTCCTCGGTCAATCGTCTCGATTTATATTTCGGTAAATGAAAAACCACGATTAAAGCACAATTATTCTCAGCTCAAAATTGTCACTGACACTTGGCACACATGTTTACATTGAAGTGCACCTAACATAATGTAAAAATAGAGCAAAAGGGGACGAGATTCGCTTACGGCTTCACGCCTTGTTGAATGAAGAGAGTGCGCCGTCGAGTTGAGAGCCAGAGTCGCGAGTAAAACCGGACCGCCAAACATCTCTCCCGTAAAACGTAGAACGAGCCGACCACCCCCCTACCGCTACGTCTCCGCCATCTCCGCGACGACGGGAAGCGGGAAGCCGGGGAGCTAGGGGAGCGGGGAAGCCGTGGCAGCGGAAGCGGAAGCCACTGGACGGAAGCACTACGTTTCGCTTTTCGCCGACTCCGGCTATGGGTTACGGTAGAGTCACTGTATGGGTTCCCAGAGTAACAAAACTCCGAAGGTTCGTTCTAGAATACCGCGGCGCGGTGCTGAAGCAAAACCTTGGCGCCGCCATCTTGGGTCCAATCGTCGACGGGGGTATGAAGGCAGTAGTAATGTCATTGGAGCGTGTTGAAAGAGCTGGTTCATTCCGCGATACGCGGAATGAACCAGCCTGTAATCGGCACTCACCTCACGAAGCTTGCTTGTTGCAGTGGGCTCGAAATCTTTCCGTTTTACTATGGCCAGCCATAGTCGGCAAAACGCAAAAGAAAGGAATGCGCTCCTCTGGGCACCCATACAGTGACTCTATAACCGGTTGCAAGTTAAGAAGGTGGTAGAAGCTCCTCCCACAAGCGTGGTGCGCAGGTTTCAAATCGCTCCGTAGTCGAAAGAAGAGTTAACTGGAAACGCTCCTTGTTCCGCTTCAATGGATAGATAATGGCCACAGAGTGGTGCCAACTTGTCTCCGACCCCCACTTTTTAAGAAAGCGACCTTTGTACTCATCGGAGAGGAGCCGAGCCCCTGAAGGCAGCCTTTGTATCAATCGGAGGGGAAGCTAATCCCCGAAAGTCGTCTTTGTTTCCATCGGAGGGAAGACTCTAATCTCCCTCTCGTGGCTTCCACAATGCTAAGTCAAAGTCGAAAGATAAAGCAAATATGTACAGAAAGGCAAGACCCTCCTCGCGTGTTGGCCGCGACCAGTGTTGGCCATTTTAGCGATTTTGTCGCTAAATTTAGCGATTTTCTATACATTTAGCGACGGATTTTTTTAATTTAGCGGCTAGCGACTTTTTTGGCGACTCTGGTGTTCAACCGTAATCTTGTTATTTTGAACAATTTTAGAGATGCTCGCGGGCTAAACCACTTTGCTTCTCTAGCCAAGTTTACTTTGGATATATGCTCAATTTAGCGGCGCGCTTAAAAAAAATGTCAACACTGTCAACACTGCAGACCATCTCACCCGCGCCCACGTACCCATGGTACCCAGTGATGGTACCCATATTGCCCCTCCGCCAAACGTTGCTACCACCAGCCAAGAGCGCAGCCGCTTCGCTAGCCTTGCTGCATCGTTTCTGATTCGAAAGCTTCGGTTCGCGTTTCGATGCTGAGATGCCGAAAGGAAGTACAGCCAGAAATCCAGAGATGACCGGCTCAAGCATCCTATGCTGTGCAACTGGCTGGTTTGCAAGACCAAGAAATATGGGACAGAAGTTGCCGAGTGCAAATATTGCAGGTGTGAATTTGGGACCAAAATATTACAAATAAAGACCGTCCTAGTTTGTTTTTCAATGTAAGTTTAACCTCTCAAAATACCTGAGATGTGAATATTTGAGGTTCACTTACTTTAAGAGGGTTTATTAAGCTTTTGGAATTCAGCGAATATTTTAGCGACTTCCTGGCGAATCTAGCGACTGTTTAGTGACTTCCTGGTCTCAATTTAGCGGCGCGCGCAAAAAAAAGATGGCAACACGACGTCACGGAAACCATGAGACGCTATTGGATGCGGAGGTGGCGGAGGGATATATGATTCCCTTTGAGGGGCATTTGCCGCTACCTTCTTGACTTGTAACCTACTATAGGTTGCGGGGTGGTAGGTTTGCTGCTGGTTGCGACGACGAAAGGAGCCGCGAAAAGATGCCGGGTTTGCCGAGTACGAGTCACGGCCCACAATACGAGCAACGGGCCGTTTGCCGCTGTCGACCGGTGATGCGGTATCCTCGGCTTGGTGTCACGATCGGTTTTCTGCCGTGCACGTTGGCTTTGCTATGCGGTACGGCTGGTGCGGTTGTCAAATAATTGCAGGGCACATTATTCCAGACAGTCGCCCCAAGGCGTCGCCGTGAAAGAGTTGACCGAGGAATTTGTGTGAGCTCAACGTCTGTCTATGTTCCGTTTCGACATGTATGGTATATGTAACGATACCGGTGGTATATAATGGACGTTTAGTTGGACGATGTCGGTCGCCCTTAGGCGTGTATGATTTGGTGATACCGGTGGTCCTGTGGTATAAGCGCTTTGTGGAAAGTAGTCGGTCGCCTACGTCATGGGACGCAAAATCATTCCAGCCACACCGAATCATATCGGCAAGCAACTGGCTGCCAGTATAGACAGACGCGGATCCATAGCGGTGCCGGTATCTCCGGTTATGCTGAACGCCTAACCAAACTAGCTGCATCCTAATAACATGAAATTACATTCGTGTCATACCACAACTGTAGAAGCAGCAGGTATGTTTCTTGTTCGTTTTCCAATAGGGTCAGCCTCCTTGAAATGTTAACATCATGTGACACACGAAGTACTGTAAGTCCCTCAATGTTGGCGAGCCCTTAATATTCGCGGCCTTTAATTTTGCGTAATTTGGTTGCCGCGATTACGTCCTCTGTGACCGATTCAGAAGCAATATGGGCCACAAAGATAAGAGGTTTTAGTGTACATCGGAGAAAAAAGGAGGTCACTTTTGTTCGATATGCAAGAGTAAAACAAACAACAACAATCATGGTGTCATCACTTTGTGAGCCTCTCTGTGTCTATTGAATAATGTGAATTTTATTTTAGTTATTTTTTTTTCAAAATACTGCCAATCCCCATTGGGGGATTATATGCAGGTATAGTACAAAAAACAACACACCAAATTTTGTAGGCGCGCGAAAAACAGAAGTTTTTTAGAAATCGTCATTTTCTTTCATACTGAAACAACAAAACATAACATAACAGAAAAAACTAACTCATGAATTTGCTAAGAAGGTCTTGTTCAAGAGCTTGAATGAACGCATCTACATTTGTGTTGTTAAAAAAATCAGCAGAACCCATCCTTTGGGAATGATTATCTACGTTAATGCGAATAGCATCAAACGGTGCGGAGTTATGCGCGTTCGTCAGGTGGCCGGCACACTCTAGATACGCCAGCCCACTCTTGAGGCGATTCTAAATTTGTTGACACTTTCACAGCCCTGCGCACGATCTCCGCAGCCCAGCACGTGCGTTTGTGTCACTTAGGAAGGCGAGCAAAGCACGCGCCATACGCACAAACACTCAAAATGGTACCGACCAGACTTTCTGGCGTCTCAGCTAGTCTCAACCAACGGTACTCTAAGCGGTTGTTTATATCTTTACCATAGGACGCGCTTTACAGCGCTGTCACAGCTACCGGTGCGCGCGCGTTCCATGCACGAGGGCTCATTCCGCTCTCGTGAGGCTGAGCACGGCCGCTACATCACCCTCTCCCGAGCGCGGGAGAGGGTGAGCTAGCGGCCGTGCTCAGCCTCACGAGCGGAGATAGCCCTCGTGCAGCGCGCGCACCTGTAGCTGTGCGCTGACAGCGCGTCTATGGTAAAGATATAAACAACCGTTTAAAGTGCGTTGAATGACTGCCTTCATGGCTCTGTGGTTAGCGCGTCTGCCTGCTGATCAAGGGTCAACGGTTCGAATCCCAGCCGGCGCCGGTCTTTTTTATTTATTTATCGACCCGCGGCGTAAGAGGTTAGATAGCCAGATAGATAGATAGATAGATAGATAGACGAAAAGTGCGTGAAGTATCCAAAGAATGCTATTCGCATTAAAATAGCGAATCAAGGCTGTTCCAATCTCTTACAGCTGAAGGAAAGAAAGAGTACATAAAAGTATTATTATTCAAAGAGTATTCGGTTAGTGTATTGCAGTGTTTATGTCTTGTTGTTCTTGTCTGGGAAAATTCACGTCACCTGTTCTTGTCTATATTAAAGGCATAAACGTTCTTGTCTATTTTAAAGGCATTCGTTAAACGTTGTTGTCTGTACGTTGTGGGATGACGTCTTCAACACGAACAGTGGTTTTCCTCTGAAGCAGGCTGCATGGACGCGTGCCGCAGCACAACAGAGTTCATTTGCAGGTTGTGCCACAGTTTGAAGGAGGATTCGCACAACCTGGGGGAATCACTATTTAGTGGTCTACCTCGGGCGTGGACAAGATTTGCTCATTCTAAGAACGTTTGGCTAGAAATCAGGGATTTGCGACAAATGTGCAGGCATGGTAGGTAAGAGCCAGACAAGCCTTGTAGGCGCTTTGTTTTATAGCCTCTCAGTCCTGAACCCACTCACGCACCACATGTATAGATGTTCCAATAGGCGGAAGCACTTATTTGGAGAAATGGTGTATGGCAATATGCATACACTTTTGTTATCTTTATCACAATTATTTATTATGGTCAAAGGTGGACTGCATATTTGCACTACTTTTTTCTTACTTAAAAATATGTCCTACTAAAAATATGTCGTATAGCCGACGACAAAGAGAATGGCTGGGCGTCCTCCAACACGCGCTTGTACTTTTCACCCTGCTTTGGACGGACGTGCTCACTCGAGCTCATGGAACGCTGAAACGTCATTGAAGGTAGCAGGCGGGCTCGTGGCGGAACAACTGAAACTTCCCTGCCTTTCTCATTCTGTCAATGAAGCGCGCACTTCCATACTCTAACTCGGCTGAACATGGACAGAGCGGAGAGATGGACGGCGAGTGCCCTTGCTGCGTATGCATTTGTACAGCTGAGGCGCTTTCTAAATCAAGTACCTTGTGTATAATTTCATTAAAGAACACCACATTTGGGGAGAGGAAAGGAATTCTGACATATTTTTGTGTTGTATTGTCCTAGTACGCATCCACTCCTTCGACCTAAATGAGGAGTCGACCCAGCCTGTTGAAAAATATAATGCCTGCCAGATAATTGTTTTTCCATTTAGTTAATATATCAGTATTCAGTTAGGTATCCCAAGCCATTAGTGGCTGAGACGCAGTCTCTCTGTAAGTCAGTCATTTTTAACAGTTCATAACACTGCTTGTCGAATAACGACACTGTCGAGGTCGTGTACTCAGCTCCGACAATCGCTGGGCTCAAGCTGGTCGTGTGGTTACAGGCAGCAAACATTCCGGTTCGGAACGTCCGAATTGCCTACCTCGCAATGTAGGTGAAGAGTAGGCCAGGGCCTACATACTCTTAGAAAAAAGGGTGTGGATAGTCCTCTCTTAAAGGAGGACAGTCTTGTAACCTATGTTCCTACAGAAAGGGAGAAACCTTCGTCCCTGAAGCAGGGGAACAAATAGTTCCTCCGTCGCCTGCCATCTCATTATGACGGCCCTGAATCGAGCAAACCCGAGCTAATAAGGCTTAACGAGGACGCTACGTCTCTTGTACGGGACGAAAGGAGCAGCAAATAAAAGCATAACACGAGCTTTCCGCGAACTGTCTTTATTTCCGAAGCCAGGTTCCCCCGCAAGTACAGAAACTTGCGTTTCGAGAACACCAACTGCTGCAAGCAGCACAGAGTTGGCCAGTCACTGGCCAACCGGCTGGCGCAATGGTCCTTGGCCGAAGTGGCCAGACAGTGGCAGCAGGAGACTGGCCGGTGACGCGCTATCGGCCATTGGCCAGTGGCCACTACGGCCATCAGCCGCCGGCCGAGCACCCATTGGCCAGCGAATGGCCACTCTCTGGCCACTGGCCAAAAGACCATCGCCCAGACGTTGGCCATCGCCTTGGCCAAAATCCGTGCCGCTTGGGTAGGTCTTCTCGTCCCCAGCACCGCGATGTTAAACGGAGACAACCGAGAACCAGTTACTTCGCGCACTTCACGTCTTACCTTTGCTGTTCCTCGAGTCACAATTCTTTCAGCCAACCGCACATCACGGAGGAATGGCAAACCAATCCGCGAAACCAAAAAGCCGCTCCCAAAAAAACAAAACTCGAAGCCGCTGTTTATTGCGTAGCGTGAAACAAGGTTAAATCGCTTGCCACCAGAAGCGCAGGGTCAAACGACAGTAATTGCAACCAGCAAACCTAGGCGGCGCTAGGTACCGCCCAATTCATGTTCTACAAAAAAAAATCTTGTTATTCTGCTCAGGCTATTCTTGCGCTTTCGGATCCTCTACTATACACACATTACGCATACTGCAAGCATCAGGTGAACACCACAGTAACATACACACATTACCGCACATACAAATGTCAACACTAACGGCATACTAACCCGAACACTACACCCGAGCTGTGCGTTCCTGGCTTTTATACTGGTCGTTTTGAACGTACGGAATTTTTCGGTGACTCCATAAGCAATAAAAAATCTTCCCACCATGTTGATCTTTTCCCAGCAATGTAATACCACTAGGAATATTTCGAATGGCTCAGGGGATGAATCTCTTATTAAGTAAACGCTCGATCATGCCGTAATTATTTGAAAGCCAATAAATCAAGCCGCTTTAATGCGGCTCGAAGCCATGAGTTTGTTTCCCCACACGGCACGTCGTAGCTGGTTATTTCTATTGTAGTTTGTTTTTCTATTTGTGCTGTTCGCGCACTGCTTCAATTACCGTCTTGAATTAATCTCTGTAGAGCGGATATTCACTCAGCTGGAAGTGATGCTTCACGGGCAGAGAAATCGCTTTTCGATCAACTTGAATGCAGTCAAAGCCGCGACTTGCGGCAGGTGCCAAGTGTACGGAGCTACACCGTGGCGAGCTCGAAAACCTCAGCGCTCATCCCAGCGCGCCGCTGGAGGGCAGTTTCTCCAGGAACTGTAGTATATTTAGCCAGCAAAATAAAGGGTAGCTTTTTTCTTTTTCGATTTTACCTATTCTTTTTTAATGTTGAAATTCCACACTGTTCGTATATATACGTGCTTTCCGTCATAATTGCGTACTTTTCAGTCCTTTCCACAGAGCGCAATCGCTCTCGGGGAGGAGACAACCGACAGTCACATTGGCCACAGTACGACAGGGGCTTACTGTTCAGACCAGCGTTCCAACATGACTATCCGCACGTCGACCGATTGCACCTAATCCCTCAAGTGGTCTAAACTCTTTAATGTAAAGCGGAATGTCAACCTGCGACACCCCGCCCCCTCCGATCGCGGCTCGGCCAGCGGCATCAATGCCCGACAGTTTACGTCATCTCATATTGTTGTTACACCACTGATACGCGAACACACGGTCACATCGGCGATAATTCCAGTCTTCTGTTCAGAACGTACAACACTGCCATCACGATGTTGCTGCTATGTTGCTGACACGCAGAAATACAAAGTCACGTTGATTGCCGGTTGGCACTCGGCATCGGAAAACAGAACCGAACTCAGCACGGAAGGCACCCAGGCAGCCAGCAGCAAAACCTGCCGGTCTTGGACGCAGTTCCTGCGATTTCCATTACGTCGAGAACGTCGACACATATATGCGTGGTTCCGCTACTGTAGTTCCGCGCGGGCTGGCGTGGGGTGGGCAGGGTGGGTTCCGCAATCCGGAGACGGCGAGACCAGCGAGACGGCAATCTTACCCATTGTACGTAGCTCTGCTGGCACTGCTCCGGAACTTCGCTGTTTTTTGCGGCTTCGTTTGCTCGTTTGATAAAATTAGTGATAAAAACATTAATGCAACCGAAATGTTCTGCACGTTTGGACTAGAAGACGGAATTAACGGTGGCCTTTGTTGTCGCTGAAGCTCAATCAACTCAACAACTTTTCTTAAACAACGTGTGCGACGTGCTCAAAAAACGAAACCGAAAGAATATAAGTCAGGAGGGCGACAGCTTTCTCCCGTCTGCCTGGAGAAGGAGAAAAACGTTTCGTTCCTCCCTTTTTCTCGTGTCCGCTTGAGGGCGCGCCAGTAGAAGGGAGGAAGACGCGCCGTTGCTACCTTTTTCCTCCATTTCTTTCTTAGAGTGCACTTACATACGTCTATACTTTGTATTTCTTGAAGCTGGACCACTTTTGACACTACAAGCTATTGCAGCAAAAACAGCGTGACACGTGATTATAAGCTTGACGTGCCATGGCGTCCAACTACAAGGTCACATGGCTTGCTTTTTGCACTGAATTCGCAAGGATGGCTTGCAGCTTCTGCCGTGGTTAACTTTAAGCTGAGATAGTTTGGAATAATGCTTCTGGTTTTTAGTGTTGTCTGGTACGGCTAAGCAATTTGGTGATATAATACTGCATTGAAAAGTCGGCGCATTCATTACAGTATTACCTATTGAATGCATGCTAGCAATTAAACTCTCCGTCCTGCAGAGAAATGAAAGGCACTTTACTTCCAATTGCAGCTGCTTTTGGAACTTTATGGTATCAAGCACCTTATGGCTTCAAGCTCTGACCGATCTTGTTCTGTGGTCTGCGCTGGCCTATTGCAGGAAGTCACTCCGAGAGCCTTGTCAGAGTTTCCTGCCCATGGTCGTCTACATTTTTATGTTGTAGGTATGCATCCTTTCGGTCTTTCCCTTAATGGTTCTCGGGCATTTTCTTTTCACTGTCACCTATTTGCCTCAAAATTGCTTAAGCATACGAATAGACGCTGTAAAACTCTATCCCACATATTTTTGTCAAGATAACTTTTCTTTGCCAAAAGTTACAGATTTTTTCTATGAAGGCTGGTCTTCCTTGTTTTTTTTACAAATTTATTTGAGTCTCTACGGGCCAACACTAAAACGTTATGCCAGTGGCGAGGACAAGTTCACTGGTCAAACTTGTTCTCAGCTGATTGCAAGAGATTTGGTAGTGAAAAATGAATGCCGTGAAAGCTCCTTCTAGCACTTGGTTTGCAGCACGAAACAAATATACATAGGACATACTTTGTTTCTAGACTACATGCTCACTCTGCAAATCTGCCTGCCATAGATGTTCTGCTACTGCAGAGCAGGCAAATTCGATTTTTGGTTTTGCCATTGCTTTTTTAGCAGCTGTCTTAATATTTCTTGTAAATTTAGAGATTTTCCTAAAAAGCAAACGGGGAAGAAAATTTAGTTTGATTAGGTAGCTGAAAATAATGATTCAGTACCCTTCAGTCAGTAAAGTAGATACTGTGTGCCACTGTTAATGCCAAGTCGAGATCGCCGCTTTTCTTTGCGTTCTGCTCAGAGTAGTACCCATTTTTATCGGTTAGCCTCTTGGTGCGCCAACTAAAATATTTTTATGCAGACACCTGCCCTCTGCTGGTACAAGCTACCCTTATTCTAAATGAGTGTATGAGGGTGGAGTCGTATCCCCAGTCGACACTCGTTGAGCATGAGGGCAGAAAAATTTTCCATTGCAGTAGTAGTTTTTTTATAGTCTTCACTGTTGAATGTGAATATTCGACAGAAATCTCTCAGGTTGGGGCGAAAGAGTTAAACGAACGCGTTTAATCATTTGCCTTAATTATGTACCCATCATTTCGAGGCCTACATGGCCTTGTCCTCCGGGGAGATTATGGCTATGGCAGTAAAGAAGCAGTTTTTTAATGAGTTGTAGTACAAACTGTAAAGATAAAAGTATCCATGTACTGATCACGAAAAAAGAATATGCTATTCATTGTAATGTACCTCAGCCAAGTACTTGAGTGTGATTTGTTTTTATTTTCAACTACCTGGGTGCCTCCAAGAGCAGAAGATCCTAGTGGCCACAAGCTTGGACTCAATCTTCTTCTGTGGTCTGGCCAGGACCATGGGGAAGGTAATCTTAGCAACAAGGGCATCGCAGCACCTCGTTGCCAGTGACTTTTGACTAGCGTCACGAGAGGGGAGTCATCCTGCCACCAGGTGTTAGGTATGCCACTCTTAATGGAGCATTCTTCTTACCTATTCCTTAAGAGAAACAGCAAAAGCACTACTAAGCCTAAAATGCAAAGGACATATTCCAATCTTGGAACAAGTCGTGAGGTTGGGGTAGTTGGTGCATAATGCAAACTTGGAAACAGCGCGAAAACAAACAAAGGACAAGACCGAGAAGGGAACGAACAAGACGCTGCATTGTGTTTGTTCGTTCACTTCTCGTTCTTGTCCTTTGTTTTTTTCGCGCTGTTTCCAAGTTTTCAAATCTTGGAGTTGGATGGAGTTCCAAATACAAAAATGAGTCTGCAGACTGATTAACATGGGAAATTTGTGGGAGACGAGGGTGAAAGACGAGGCAGAGGGCACGTGACAGGCGGTCGGCGGAGAAGTCACAAGCTGGCGCGAGACAGTGCGTGCTCAGCGAGGCTGGAGCTGGGCAGGGACGATGGTGCCAGGCTGCCTGGCCTGGCCCATTGCGAACCCCGGAGTGGTCCACAGCGAGGTTTGGAGACGAACAGGTGGAAACGGCATGCCCTGGCCATACCGACCTGGGCTATGACGATCCCGGGTTGTTCCGCAGCGAGACTCGAGCTGTGATAGCCCTGGACAGCTGGCCTACGCAGCGCTGGCATGGGAAGGACAATCCGCAGTAGCCTAGACACGGACTCCGACTGCAAGCTTTGATCGACGGGCAACAACAAAGGTCGGCGGGCCCGGACTGCGCCGGCTCTCGACGACGGGCAACCGGGAGGTACAGTAAACCTATTCGCTGTCTTCTCATTGCTATGTCACTCCCTGGGTGACGAGCGAAACGCATACCGATCGGGCGGCGATTATTAGTAGAGCGACCTCTAGAAAGAACCCCACATTAAAATGGCGCATCCAACGTGGGGCCCGTTCGGTATGTTTCCGCTTCTAGTCGTCCCCAGGGAGTCCTACGGATTCATTGAGCGGGTTGTTCACTAGCGCTAACGATGCCCGTTGAGACAAAGTATGTTGGAATTTTGGCGACTTGTCTCACACCAGAGTTCAGCAGGTGTCTCCTCAAATCGCGTACCTAAAGGGCTCGAAGGGCGAGGTTGCGGACGCGCTTTCTCGGGTACTCTAGAATAGTGGTTGTGCAGGAGGTGATGCAACTGGGGGGAAGACGAAGATCCGGTTAAGATGTAAGAAAGCCGTCTTCGGAGGCAGAGGAGTGGCAGAGCATGTTCGCTGGAAGGCAGGATAACGACTGGCAGGAGGAGAAACAGCCAGGACTCATTGCAGATTAAGGATTTAGTCTTGGGGTGATGCGGTAGGCAAGTGAGCGCTTGTCGAGGCCCGGAGCGCAGATGGGTTTTTTGTCAGTGGGTGTCGGAAAGATTGCGGGAATGGCAGTTGATACCCTGAACACTGGCGGACGAGATTGTCAGCGGGTGTTGGGTAAACTGGGGGAAATTGAAGTTGACACCGGGAACGCTGGCAGGCCGCAAATTAAATTTTTATGCTATGCAATGGGCAAAATCATCCGTAATGACTAGCTCTACCTTGGGGAACTTTATATGTTTACTACGGCAAGATTGATCTCGCAAAACTAAGTATTTATTTCATTGAACTCCTGCGATAACCGTGTCTCTAGAAAGTTTTCATATTATTTACGATGCTGAGATACCATTCTGGAAATAGTTTTTCTAGAACTACGCTAGATATTTCCAGTTCATCAACTTTCTCGCAAAGCATTCGAAAGAGCGAAACCCTGTATCATATACGGAGGGAACTCACCTAATGACGCGGCTGACAGTTTGTTTAAGTCTATAAGAAACAGTCGACACTGTAACAGTAATAATGACATGTCACTTGCTTATGTATTGCTCATTGTTGCAGATCAAACTGCTTTTTCTGTCTACACTCAGTTTCGGTGGACTCATTCACTTAACTCCCCTCTCGAGACTGCAGCGTGTGGTTCTCTGAAGTAATTTGCATGAATATGGATGCAACAGGCATCTTTGAGTATGCGTCTAACGCATATTCTTCATATTGAATGTGCGAACTGTATTCACGACCATATCCATAGTTGTATCCGCATTCTACTTAATAATTTTTATTTTGAGATTTGAGCTTTCGACAGTACTTTTCTTCAAATCTGTGCTTGTCTGAGCCGTACTCAAGCCCATACATCTTGCATTTCACTATTACATCAAAATATAAAAGTGTTGATGCCGAGTGAGAATTCAAGGTACTGAATTAGTCATGTGAGTTAAGGACCAGGAAAAAGCTCTATAGAGGAAATTTTGTTAAATAGGGCTGTATGGGCATCAGAATGGCACATGCTTTGCTAAAAAAATGCAAACTCGTTTTAGGCATGCAAGGATGACAGTGTTGCGCCATTTATGATATGTCGCAAAAGAAACAGTGGCATACAGTGTTCCTTGTGGATGTTTAAACTGACAAATTCAAAGCCTAAAAGTTTTATTGAAGAACATTCCTCACTACAAATGTACTTAGAGATTGGAGCCACCGACTCATGCATGACTATGCGCAAACATTCATTTTCATGTGCATTATGGTTTACAAGGTCTAGTCTGCATTGATTTATTGCATTCATGCTGAAACTGAGGGAGAGTATTTTGGGTATAAATAAAGAGATGAACATTTCCTGAAATCAAAATATTTGAGAACGAACAAAAGGAATGACATTAAAGCAGTATCTTAGAGTCTCTTTTCTTCGTCTTCTATTATTTTCACTTTATTTCACGTGAGGCATTTAGTTTTTGTAGCATCAGCTACACTGGCCGAGGTTGACCAGTTTCGCGTGGCTCCCAAAGAGCCGTGCTGCGCAAGCGCGAGGAGCAGTGACGTCACACGGCGCACAGCTGGCGGGCCGGAGCCGCCGCCGCCGCGTTCTCCGCCGCCACCGCGCGCGCCTCGCCGGTCTGCAGATTCCAGAGGAATGACGTCATAGCCGCGGCAGACGCACTGGAGCCGCCGCGTGCCCAGCTGTCCACCTCCGTTGCGCAGTAGCCAAGACTGACGCTACACCGGAGCCGCTTGATAGCGCCTCTCATTATCTGCGCATAAGCTCACGCTACGTATATCCTAGCATAGCCGAGCTAAGCCACCGCAATTTTATTTAGAGTGCAGCTCTTAGGTGCGCGCTTCGCTTGGCATCGCCGTCGGCATAACTTCTCCCCTAAACTTGTCAGGAAATTGAATTAATGTTGAGCTCATGTGACGTTAATTTTTCCGCTAAATCCAGCGGAGAAACTGAATTCGTTTATAATTGACGTGACACAAATTCATGTGACGTCATTTTCCGTTCCACATTTAGAGGAAAAGCTGAACTGGTGTTGAGGTCACGTGATATCAATTTCCCCGCTAAATTTAGTGAGAAAATGTTCCTGCTAAATTTAGGGAAATTTCCGGCTAAATGGGATGGAGCAGAATAAAAGGAGGGGATGAGGAGGAATGGCATACCCTCCCATCCCCCTCCTCAAGAGCTGCACTCTAATTTCGCATTACAGAGAATTGTAGAACGTCTTTCATTTTTCATCTCATGTTCATTCAATTTTTATATCGCAGGTGCGCTCGCAGCACAAATCTGGGTTGGGCTGATCCTCTACGCTCAAGTTAGGAACTCCTGAGGGGCAAGAGTGGGAGTTTGGACTGACAGCTCAAGGGGCACCTTTGTTCAGTATTGAATTTATAATTATCATCTTTTGAGCAAAGTTGAGCTTTGCTGCATTCAATTCTTATAGAAAAAAATACTTGTTACCAAATTTACCACGTCACTACATTTCGCCACTGCTATTAGTGCTCCTCGAGAACCTCGGACAAGAGCTTATTGGTGTGCAAATATCATTCTTGTTTCAAACCAATCGCTGATGTAGAGACTCGCTGATATCCAGCATTCCAATGGAACGCTGGATGTCCGCGAGTCTCTCCCGAACGATGCAAGCGGGGAAGGAACCATACAGTCGTATTGTATTAGGGGACATGCTATAGGGTGTTCTTTATATGCTTTACAGATTTGTTGAAAAAAAGCCGTAAAATCTACACTTACGCGGTCAGTGCACGTGAGTTATATGGCCAGGGGGGCATGGTATAGAGGGCTAATTGTAATGATGAGTCGGCTTATTAAAGGGAAGTGCAAGACCTCTTTCAGAAAACTAGATGGAGGTTGATTCTAGCGTAGTTATATCCCCTGAATCTTAATATCAAGTTCGTTTTCCACGAAGATATAACTAAACGTGAGAAAACACAAAAAACATCCGACCAGTAGTGACGTCGTAAGAGGATCTTTCAGCTGCCAAGCGTGCGTCGCTTGAGGGCCGCACGTCCAATCGCAAGCTTACTAGGTATATTTTCCCGCACTGGCACCAGTCGTGACGTCTTTTCTCCCCTTTTTAAAAATAGCGTGTGTGTCCATAGCTTTGATAGACCCTGAAGATGCGTGAGCGGAGATTTCGAAAGCTCCTTTTGTGACGTCACTCTCCGGGAAAGAGTGCCTTCAGTGGTACTTTGAAAAGGATGCTATGCAGCCTCGATTCACCAAATTAGGAAATAATTTTGATATTTGAGATGTTTGGATGGGTCAAATGAAGACGACTTAAATGTGTTTCCTCAAATACAAAACCGCTTTAGCTTCACTTTAAGTAAATATGTTCCTTAAATATTTAATTAGTGAAAATAGACCCATGGTTACAATTAGAAACTTGCTAAGCATCATCCGAAAACACTAAATCAACTCTTTATGTGAAAATATAAGACAGGAGCAGCATTTTACGGCGTTTTAAAAAACAATGCTCAATTTGGACGCGTTTCCAGACTTCGGTTTCTTACCAGAGCGCATCTTTGCGCCTGCGATTCTGCTGCCTGGTGGCCGCAGTGCAGAAGCCACCCGTTCGACTCCCTCGTAGGATGGAGGGAAGCAGGCGCACGTGTGTTGCGCGTCTAAACTCCTAGAGAACAGGACCGTGGGCGCAGAGATGCGCTCCGAGAGGAAACCGAATCCTAGAAACGGATACAAATGAAGTGTTTTTAACGAACGCGTAAAATGCTACCCCTGCGTTATATCCTTCTAAAAAGATTTGATTTAGTGGTTTACGTTGACTCTCAGCAAGTTTCTAATTTAAACTATGTGTTCATTTTCACTAATTAAAAAGTTATTTAACAAATTGTATTTAATTATCCGACTGATTGTTACGATTAGGCCCCTATACTACGTACCCCTGGCCGTACAACTCACCTGCACAAACCACATAAGTGTAGCTTTCACGACCTTTTAAAACAAATACGTAAAGCTTAAAAAATCGCTCCGCATAACGGTGAAAAGGCAATACCTGCATGGTGGAGCCATATGACTCCACCATGCTGGTATCACATTTTCGCTGGTATAGAATGTCCCATATTACGCTACAGGGTAGAGAGGAAGTGGGTTGTTCTGAAAACGTTCTGTGGCGAAGCGAGGGTGCCCAAATTTCGAAAGATGGACAAATGCCTATAAACTGCAGAAACAACCTCCTTTCTACCAGTTTTCTCAAAAGTATTCACTTTGCAGTACTTTCCATAGTACCAGGACGGGCTCAAATGCTCTACATTTGATATTTCGACCTTAGTTGGTGACTAAGTTGTCCTCAGAAAATTCGCTGACGAGGCGCGCGTGCCCATATTTCAAAAGATGAACGAATCCGTAAAAAACGGCCGATGCATCCCCACTTTGAGACGAAGCTGCTCGGTAGGCTTTGACTTTTGATGGTTTGGCATGATGGATGCGGATGAAAAAATTATCATAGCGCTTTCGCGTCGCCAGCCTTGCGGCGGCTTTTGCACGAGTGGTAACTTTAGCGCACCAACGCGCTTCCAACCTGCTGCGATTCTTTCTCAAATTTACTGATTTAGTGTTTCTCGTTGACGCGATTTTGAACATTCTGGTCGTTTTTTACGAATTAAATTGATGCAAAGCATTTTATATTGTGACGACTAGTCCCCTATATAATGTCCCCCTCGTCGTATAGCTTACGTGAGTTATACTGCAATAATGTAGCCTTAACGGATTATACAAAACGATGCAAACTCCTAAAATAAGCATCCTACAAACATATTATGAGATATAATAAATTATATTTATTATTGCCGTACATTTGGGCGTGGTGTCAATGCCGCATAAACGACAGCTTTTATATTTCGTTTCGGCTTAAGGGCGGATGGCAGGTAGACATATGACTCAACCTGTTTTGACATAATCTCAGCTTCATTTTTGAGGCATCAAACCTCCCAAGTTGTTTCTGTACTGTTTCCGCTTGCTGCTCACAAAGTTTATATTCAGAAGCAATAAATCACACCAGCCAACTGTTAAAAAAGTATTTATGACTTTTACTTTGGTTAAGGAACATTTATGAAATGTCAAGATTTAACTTGTGCCATGAAAACTCTCCCAGGTAATATTCACAGCGTTGGCTTTCTTGTGACCCAAAAATATCAATTTTATGTCTCATTTTTTAAATAAATTTTTATACACCCGTGGTCCATTTGTGCTGCTTCTTGTTAAGAAAATGCATTATTAAATTAAAACAACTTAAACAAAATACATTTATTGAGGTTGGAGTAAACAAAGTAGCCATGAAGTAATAACTGCCGAAAATATCTCTGACAGCTCCACTATTTTTCCGAGAAAATATACCTTACATGTACAAAAACAAAGCTGTCGAGAAATCGCAATTGGAAGTTTGGCTGCTCATCCACAATCCTAAAACGCGCTTGGTGCATAGTCTTCAGCGTCATTCCCTTTGCACTGCCGTGTGAAGCCTGTCCTGGCACTCGCCTATGATTTCTCTTCTTTTCTTGGCTTTCCGGCAGAGGCTCAGAAAGTCTGCTTTTGTGATTCGGATGTTGTCCATCCGGTTCAGCAGGATCACGTCACAGAACACGCCTGGTGTTACACCAAGGGCCTCGATCACTTTTGTTCCTTGCTTCGTTGCCATTGTTGTAGAACGCAATTGCGTTCGTAGACAGCAGCCTTCACTGTGGACACTCCAACAAATGTGGTTTTTGGACACCTATACCAGATCAAGTTGTTTAGCCGACTCATTTGCATTCTGCGTGCGTCCATGAAACGTCCACGACGTATCATGAAACACCAACAGTGTATCATATACTCTGTTCGATCAATCTTACACAAAGGAAAACAAGCTGTGACTTTTTTAACGTTTTGAGAGCGAAAAGAGCGATTCAAACTATTCATGGTCAATAAAGCCGAGACTCAGGAACACATGAAAGGGACAGACACAACGCCTGCTAACGTCCCCCTTCTGTGTTCCTGAGTCTCGGGTTTGCTGCCTGTGAATCGCTCACCAGCTCGCTTGTTTTTTTTAAGTATTATTGCAGTGATTTCAAACGCCATATGCCAGTGTAAAGAATCGCTAGACTTTTTGGAGGCACGGAAAATAAAGTGTAATAGGCAAAAGTTTCAAATGATTTCACCAGCACTCGATTTGACTATGTTCTTTGGAGAACAGGCTCCAGAAGAACCCTTCTATATTTCTCGATTAAATATTTAAAAGGATGTTTGATCAATTCTGCCTAGTCCAGACGCAACCCGACGCTAACTAGATGGGACCAATCCAGCCGCGTCAAAAGGGCAAGTCACTAGACCTTTTCTTTTTACGATTTCCTCGGCGATGACTAGAACTCGCACAGAAACAACACCATGATGGTGCTCTTTGACGTTGTCGGATTGGTCCCATCAGCTCAGGGGCGTCGGCTTCGTCTGGACGTGAAGGTGAAACAGAAATATAGGCGATAGTGCCGCGTACGTGGCTTGGAGATGTGCATATGCGCACACTACCTAGGGCGGAGGAATGTTCAATAATATTTGAGCGCAATGAAAAGCATGTTCAAACTGATCGACTTCTTATTTTTTAGTGATTTTAAGCTGTTTTGGGCAGGGCGTGAGCGACCAAATGGCGCGCGATCTAAAGAGGCTAGCAGCGAGCTTCTGAGATAAGTGGTGGAACGCGGTGTGTTAAAAGATGTACTTTGCGCGTCAAGTGGACAAGGTGTGCAGTACACACCTTTTCAATGCTACAAGCCATGCGTGCTTTGATATATCGTGCGTTTCTCTCAACCTTGTCAGAGGGTGCAAGCAGTATGAACTTGGTCACGTGTTCTTTAGTGATCATGCTACTTGTATCATTTACATTTTATTTCTTTAAAGCAACGCCAAAAGAATTTTGTTTGGGATTGAGGCGAATTTTAAAGCAAAGCTTCTAAATAAATAACGTTTTGAAAAGAGAGTACGCCGACATCTCGAAGATTTTGTTAATAGCTAATAGGGAAGAACTCGGAATCAGAATTGGATATTGTTTAAGCAGGAAACTAAGATGACAGCTCTTGAACGCTTTTGTTTTTTAAAGGTACGAAAATAAATAAAGAAGAGGGCCGGGTGTTAAACGCACTACTTCAGAAGCTGATGAGTAAGGAAAGTATTCTCCCAGTTCGTTTCCTGACGAAATATTCAGTATAAAAAAACGCCTTGAGGTTCTTGATACTGGAAGTAGTGATCGCTCAAAGGTACCCACGATAAGGGAGACAGGGGCACAGAAGAATACGTAAGTAAGAAACAAGTCAGTGAGATTGTGTTTAAGCGGTACTGTCGCGGCGATAAAGGAATCATAGAACGCGCTTTCGTAGAATATTATAAAAGAACATTTCAGTTACCATGCGCCCAAAAACGACGGCTTCCGGAGATTTATTTGCCTTTATTGCCGAGATTCGTAGACAATTTAAAATAAAAGTTAAAACAGCCCATCACGTTATCGGAATTTGAAAGGCGATTCACAATATAAAGCCTGACAAAACTCTAGGACCCACGGTCTCGGCGTTCCAGTTTTACAAAGCGTTTAATGATTAGTTGGCTCCTTTCTTTGCGCTGCGTATTTAGTGAAGCATAAAAGACTAAAATGTTTACCCCCGTCCTTTTTGTACTCGATTTTATACCCAAAAATAAAAACGTCTCAAAACTTTTTTTTTTGTATCGTACCGTCCGACCGAGACAACTTAATGCAGACTAAGATACTGGTGAAGGTTCTAGTGGAACAGTTTTCAAAGTGATATAAACGCTATCGTCGGCCCACGCGAGACGTGTGCAATAAAAGGAGGAGCAAAGTAAACCCATGTGACGTGTCGCCCGGAGCATTCTGGTGTGTTGTGACCTTTCTGTGCGAAGAGTTGCCATGTTACAGGCCGACCTAGAAAAAACGATCAACCGCGAGTCACACGAAATTATTTTCATTTTATAGTAGAACATGTTAACCTTGGGTCTATCTTGTGCGATGTCGCACGCATGGACTACCGAAACTGCATCACTAGTCTTGTGTTAAACTATGTGTGTAAACGAGCGTATTTGCCTTTTCTCCTCAGTGCTTTTTTGTATACCAGCAAGGAATTCGTCGACGTTATCTAGACAGTTTTGTTAAATTCGTAGAATCAAAAACTTCAAAAATTGTTTTGATACGTCAACAATATTTTCCTGGCGTACAAAAAAAAAAACACGAGCCGGTGATGATTTTGTTTGTAAGACAATGGACATTTTCCACAAATATGGTTTAGGACGTATCTTTACCTATGAAAAACCGAAGGAAGGAATTTCTATAATTTCCAAACCTTCCACTTTCCTGCTACCAAATCGCTTGGGCTGTATTTTTTCACATCGTTCCTAGAAGGGCATACTAAACTACACGTCCTCTCACTCCATAGTCGTTAAAAGAGGTACAGCTATGTCATGCCCTACAAGCACCTTAAATACGCCTTGTTTCATTCCCTCAAATGTAGTTTTGAAGCTCAAATTGGGAGGCTGGCTTCCTAGGGTTTTCCAATGCAGGTGCTGACTGAGGTGGTGGGAACATTGGTCAAGAAGGGGTAGGGTGAAAGGAGCTCAAACACCTAGGCCCACTTTTTGGCAACAAAAAAAAAAGAATTGTTGTCGTCCCGTATAGCACAGAATTTCTCCAACATCTTAAAAAGTGTGGCTAGACGGTACGGCGTTCCTTTAGTGACTATCAGCCCCATAAAATGGATCAAATTTTCTCAAAAGGTTCCCTGCTAAGGTAAGCAATATAAAACAAACATCTGTGCTACAAGAATCACACCCACCCTTATGTGTCCTTCTCCCTGTGTGTATTATATAGTATCCCCCTTTCTTGTGGTAGAAGCTATCTCGGGCAGACCGGACGGTGTGCACGTGACCGGCCGCGAGAACACAGTGTCTCTTTAAATACAACGGTGGGGGCCATCTGCTAGGACTGTAAATCCTATATTTGGCATGGCATCCTTGGCCAAAAACCAGATAATAGTATAATTACTGGGAAAAACACAACCTTGAATTTTTAGGCTTTATTATTATCCCAAGCATGGGCAACCGATGTGTCAGCTTTCCGATCCGTTTAATTGAAAAAGAGAAAATGGCCTTTTAAAAATATTTTTAGTGTGGGTACTGAATCCCCCTCGACACCGGGCCCTTGAGCCTGTGGTCCCTCATGCATGTGGGGCCAACTTATCAAGCTGATTCACAATTCTATACTTCTTTCTTTTCTTCTTCGTCAATACATAAGTTTTGAGTGTACGTCGTCAGCGTGGTCCTCTTCTCTGTCCCTGTTCATTTGTGCGCAACTGTAACTACGTTCAAATTATACCAACTCATGGCAATACATTACTACAGAAGAACGCCGTGAAAGACTTGAAATATTTCTCAACGTACTTCACCGACCACGAAGGTAACGGTCCTCTCAATCAACCTCATCCCTGCCACCGACACTACCACAACGTTGCTACTGAAGATTACAGGCCAAGCAAATATTCCTCTGATAGCGTATTTTCGCCAGAAAATTACATAATCACGACAGACCTACCATTAGACATAGATAATCACATAGTTTGAAACCGACTGCATCGTTTTGTGGCAACGTATACTAAACACAAACAGAATCAGCAAGACGCTTTTCATGCATTTCAAAGCATCAGTAATGCTACAAAGGACAATAATGCCTTCACATTCCCACACGTAAACTGTCTCAAGTGTCTGAGTGAATTTTTACAAACAATTAATTAGGTGAGATTGTTACGTGGTGCGCGTTTTGGTTTATTGTTCCGTCAAGCGGGGAACCCAGGTGCCTGTGTACACGAATATATAAAAGATGTTGCTTGTTCTTAGTTGTTTTTATTCACGCGTTTCTCAAAGAAACACTTTGTCTTGTGTGTCGAGTAAAGCGGCAAACGAAGGAATTAGTTTATACCAATTCCTTTTGTACATCATTGTCTGTACGTGCAGGTCAGAAGGGCAAAATATCTTAAAGCGAGTCCAGCAGATATTTATTTTTTATAACGTTGCATGGTTACACACTGATTGGCTCGTGAGTTGAAAAAGATATCTCAGTAGCAGTCCGACAACTGCTTACTCTACAGAAGGCAGAAAACGTTTGATTACGCTTTCTAGACTGTTGGAGGCGATGATCTTATGATACGTATGCAAGTGACACTCAAAAATACTTCTAATGCCCTTACATGGCACACGTTTTGAGCGGTAGAAGCGAAGAGCTAATGTTCCCTACGAGCACTAAATCCTCTGCAGCAGATGGCACGTACCACATAGTTGTACTGCGCCACGCGGATGTAGATATTCGCCCCGTGCATACGTATTTTGTGAGCAGACTTCTGCAGGAATTTTATAAGAACCAGCAACCTAGAACTGGGTAGCTGCCACTTTCGAGGTGTTGTCTACCCTCAAAGACTTGTAGCATGTTCGACATAAGCCAAGATGGCTGGTGTCTCTTAGTGTTTCATCGCGATTATGTGTCACTGCCTTGTGCTTAGCGTCAAATCCGAAAAAAATCCGCGTGCATTAGCAGAATTGGCTGTAATGCGGCTTTATGAAGTCTGGAGAGGA
This sequence comes from Ixodes ricinus, assembly GCA_037355805.1. NCBI lineage: Eukaryota > Metazoa > Arthropoda > Arachnida > Ixodida > Ixodidae > Ixodes > Ixodes ricinus. The sequence goes on from JAZHYW010035505.1 coordinate 28,422, forward strand.
ATGGTTCAAATCCCGCTCATTGCGGTGCCTCATTCCTTAATTCTGTACTCGACCGAGAAATTAACTGCTTAATGCAGGCGATAAGCTAGGCGAGTTGTTACTATTTTAACATGATAGCGCCCGTCTGTCTTCTGTATCCAGCTCCTGTCCCCTATTCTGCCTTGTTATTGCGCTATTTTTCCTCTTGTTCTAAGAAATCTCTCCCTGCTCATTCACGGCTGTCATTTAGTTTTCTTGTTGACAATATTCTGAACAAGCCGTGTATGAAAATGTATTGGCGCATTGCCTCAGGGTCAGTCACCTTCCGTCGCCGAAGCAAGACTCATAGCATCTTTAAGGATTTGTAGGTACGAGTTTTCTCAATAATCGTTTATTTGTCGCTCTAAATTAATCAGCTTTTTCGTGGCAGCAACACACCAGGCGGAAATGGCGTATGAATCAAATGCGTAAACATATATGAGGGTTGGGAACACATAAGCTGACAATTCATCCTTGGATACGGCTTGAACAGAATCACCCACTAATAATAGCATATCACATGAAGAAAATATCTTTCGCTGGCAACACTACTTATATCAGAAGGTACCTAGAATATCGTACTCAAATCAATTATAAGTAGAAATGCTCTTGATGATTTCTGAAATTGTTTAGAAATTTTGATGTTCTTTCTTTGATCGTATCGCCATGAAATAGTGGGGGAGAATAATAAAGCTATCAAGTGTGTTGCAACCGCCAGACCTCATTATATCATCGTTTTATCTCTTGAAGTTACTGTGGTTTCTTTTCTTTTTTTATTCGGCACAAATCGGGCTTTGGTGGTATTTGCAAACGACACAAAGTTAACAATAAATACGCATCGTAGGGCAGACAAGTCTTCGACTCCTGTCAAACTTTCTGGCCATTCTCAAAGCTATATGTGAACATGCGCACAAGTACCAAGAGCTCTGATCAAAGTGAGTTGCATGAACGCACTTCACTTCTTTTCGAATTGCAAATATGGCGGCTCGGTTCTCATGTCAATATGGTGGCTCATGGGGCACAAAATTTTGCGGAGGAATGAAGTATTTTGTGTTGATGTGTTTCCACAGGTCCGGAAGCGCTGTCTGCAATCCGCAACGACATACTAATACTCTGCAGGCAAGGGTAGTACTGGCATGTGTAGCAACCATTTCTTCGATGCGGGTGCACAAATTAATCACTACATGTCTTGTACCCAGTTGTTATACACTCACGTTTTTAAATTCTTACTTCAACAGTGCATTATTGCAAGTGTATTGTGTTCAGTGTGTGTGAATTTGGCAAGCCTCGTAACCAGGGTAATTTTTAGCGAAATGATGTTTCCTTTAAAAGACTTCTATAGGTTAAATTTTTTTACTTTTTTAAACTGTAATTTTATTCGTAAACAAGTAGGGTAAATAAATATTTTTAGGTACTAGCGATACCGTAGCAAATTATAAAATCATTGTTCGGGGTTTGGCTAATTTTACATGCAACTTTAAAAGTAGTCCTCACTTAAACTGCTCACCTTCCATTTTCATAAAAACAGTTAGGAGACTCTGAATAGCATATATTTCTCAAACATTTTTCTAAAGCATCTTTCCTTCAAAGGAGCCCTGCAGTTCACTTTGTGCTAGTAAGTACAGTAGTAACAACGATTTTTCTTTCAATAAAGTTCGCAATATTTTGGGCGTTATACGCAAAATAAGATTGCAAAAACAAGAGAACAGTGCCGTCTCCATGACGCCTGGCGCAACGGTAGGCGTGACGCGACTGTCTAATCGCGGGTTGGGTTCATGGCGACTTCAGAGCCGCAGGCCCTTGTCGGCTCGTTGCTAGGCATGCTTGCTTGACCTTCTGCGCTTGGCTGGCGACTGGAGTCAGTTAAGTACAAGCTGAGCGTCGTTGTGTTTAAGCGGGTAAGCCTATGCGCGGCACAGCGGAAAAAAGAAACGATCCCCTATTCTTGCTCAGTCCATCGTTTATAGTCTTCCGTAATCGTTCGTACCCGCCGCAAGGAGCCGCTTGTCCTTTGTGACTCGTTCATTTTATGTTTCTTTTTAACGGTGATATTATGCAAAAACCTATTTTAATGAAAATTCGAAGCTGTTGGTGGTATTGAATATTTTATTTTACTTATGAAATACATTTTGACGGCTCTGACCTATCCATAGTTCATCTATACAATGTCAGCCGCTCATCTCTAGTACTCACGAGTTTGACATCACGGATGCCACGGTAGATCGAGATGTTTTTGTGTTTTTCTGCGAGGAAAAAAAAACAAAAACAATGCGCTAATACATTTGCAACTCTGCTTTCGTCCCTTGGCCTGCCCAAACCACCATAAAGGTGAGAAATCCCCAAAAGCCCATAGGATTAAATATCAAATATTACTCGTTTTCACGTACGAAATGATGAAGTTGATAGATATTTAAAAAAATACGGATGAACACCAAACTAACCATATGCAATGCCTAATAAACTGCGGTAGTTACGAACAGTCATTTCAAGATATTAAGATATATCAGATAATTTAGCTGCTTATCACCACAGTGATTCCTCTAAATACCCAAGCAAAGGTCAAGACCACCTGAAACAGACGACTGACTTTAAACTAAGCTTTAAAAATCAGTCGACCACTCAGCCCCATATTATTGTGTGCATTTTGCTTTGTCTATGATAGCGCATTTGTAATTATTTTTATGAGAAGACTGCCTGTTTGAGGGGAAGAGGTCAAACTTGATTTTGTTTTCAAATACTAAGTTGTTTTCGAAGCGTTTACGCAAAGTATTTTTCCCACAATAAAAAAACGCCTTATTAGCGAGGATAATTATTTGGTTCAGAATGGTCGTTTAATTACCTCACTTAGTTCGATGTTTCACAATAGGACGTATTCGATCTATGAGGAATGGAAAATCTGCCAGTGTTGTTTTTGGCCTTATCGAGTAACGCCCAAGCAAATAAACAAAAACGCATCTTAACGGCGTATTGCAATTTTGCTATTCCACAATTCTATTCTGATCGGGGCTAGAACCCATGTCCTGAATGCCAGCCGAAAATCGCATAAAAATCTGAAAATTAAAAATACTGTTTCATGCTACTTTAAAAATGCAGTACTGCACGTACGTTACAGATATCTTTTGCTGAGGCTTATTTGTGCTTGTTGTAGAATAAAAAACTCACATGTTTATTTTTCTAAAATATTGTGCTGGATTGATTTTTGAACTCACAGTTTTCTTGTAATTTTTGTACTCTTTCTTGACGGATATGTTTACACCTTACTAAAGACAAGGCAACTCTAACAAAAAGGCATGTTAGAACCACAAGCGCCATGTGTATTTCTATTCCCTGCACAAATCGCATACTTCTAGTTTTATTTGCTCATCCAAAACGTGCGTCTACAGAGATAGTGTAGTTCTTGGGTCGTCCGGCAGTCTTCTGCCGTAAATCGCTTTAGGGAGTTTCTTTACGAAACAATTCGATAAATTCCGTAACCTCTGCACGGCGATGAGGCATCCCTTTTATTGGGAACACAACTGGCTCTGCTGTCCCATTTCTGTACAGGACTCTAATCTCGTGTTCACTTTGATTTTGTATTGTCACCTCGAAAATCACTATCGAGCCATAAAATGGCTTTTGGGAAAACGTTTCGTTGAGAACCATCAGAGTTGCCATGATATTCAGGTCGTGATAAGAAAAAGAGGAACTTGGTTTCACGTGGGTTGCATTTTCGAACCCTCGGATGACAGTAGCGTTCTTGGTTTGGCTCCCTGCAGGCTGATATCGCTCACTCAAGGAGTGGCAATGTCTCTGAAGAGTAAGAAGAATATCGCAGTTTTTATGTTACGAACTGGAATTAATAAGTATACCGAACAGAAGAAACGACTTTATGAGTTATGCAACAGAAAAGTAATAAACTCATGACGAATTCCTAGAGAAAAAACGAAACAAATGATGACTTGAATAATCCAGGAAATGAATTTTTTGCTAAAGGTGGAAGTGGCACCCATGACACTTTTGATTACGTGGATACCGCCGTCGTGCTTTGGTTAAAATGATTATCGCCACTCTCGCACTATGAAAGATTATTTAGTAAAAAACAAGGAACTTGAGGTTCCAATTTACAGGTTTTCTCAACGTTGTCTGATTATCTCAAAAAGTTTCCCTATTCATATACGTAAGTAAATGCGTATTTTTAAAGGAGGAATTAGCAAATAAAGACTAAACTATTGATATCTTGCATACTGGCCGGCTTAAATTTAAATCAATTTAAACTGAGTGATTGAAGCGCTGTCGTCTTCAATATCACGGTATACATGCGAGTATCGAGCCATCGGTTTTTACCGCCAACTAGCTGCGGCTCCGCTCATCACATTAGCGCATGCGCAGAAAGAACTCCCACACTGTCGCGATAGTGTTTATCTCCCTGCGCGCTTTTACAGAAATAAAAAAATACCGTCGCGTTCCGGAAAATATAGGCCAAAACTTGTTTCCTTCTCTTATAAAATGTAATTAATTACAATTACAAGTCTACGGAGCCTCAAGTGTGGTGGATTGCCGTTGCAAATTACTTTCGCTGAAAAGTAGCAGATTAGTTAGTCCTTGCGTTGCATAACTTACTTCCGCTTCGCTACTTTCCCGTACACTTGTCAAGAAAACACATGGAACAATATTAATGTTTTTAAAAAAGCTCTGCAATACTACGGTCCGTTTCTCACACTCAGGAGTAGAAAAACACGACGGAAGGAAATGGAAAGAGGCAGAGCATTCTCGGCGTTGTCTTCTTGATCTTTGATTTTCGCATATTTGTAGCATATGCCTTGCGCGTTTTCTAGTGGTTCTAGTGACCGGACATACAAAATAATCGTGTGTTTATTTTCAATTATTTTTCTCCACACGATTTTTTCGCAGTTAAATTTACGCTTTAGCTTTATGCTGCTGAATTGCCTGCTCATATTGCTCCACGTTTTGGATTATGTTCATATTTTTAAAATGTAAAAAGTAATCTCAAGCAATTTGTTTACCAGTAATTGTAACAGATTACAAGTAATTTGTTAATTGTAACGGATTACTTTTTCAGAAGTATGAACATAACGCACGGAGCCAACAGCAGGACAATTGAGCGCGTGAACGCATTGATTCCGTAATTTCAATAAACCAGATGAAAAATATCGCCGCATCATGCCCAGACTGACATGAAAAAAGGGGTCGTGCGCATTCTTGTAATAAGCACAATTGTTCTTTCTGTGCAGGCATGTACTCTCTCCGTGGTTCCGGAAGCGCCGCTAGTCGACACTGGGAGTACTGATCGAGACGACGATGGCATGTTCACCGTCGTATTAGAAGACGACACTAGGTGAAAAAAGCAAAAAATTGCTACTGTTGCGTATTTTAAATTGATATTTACGCCTTTTATCCATGAAACAGTTCAATACTCCCTCAGTTACTTTTATGATTGTTTAAAAAATAATTGTCACGACTGATGGCTGACGAGACAGAAATGGCTGAGAAGAAATAAAGGTTTATTGGGGTGAACTTCTGACAAAACCATAGT
>JAZHYW010035506.1:0-28961 GCA_037355805.1 Ixodes ricinus
TTGTGACGTTGGAAGCTAGAACAAACGGAAAATATCAGTCAATGACAAAATATTTATTTAAAGTCACAGATTTTGTGAATAAGCATTGGACTAAAGCTTTCGCGACTCTGAAGCACGCGCGGACCCGCAGCTCCGACGAAGTGGGTCCTGTCAAAACACTTAACCCGCAGTTCATGGCGCCGTGCTTATTATGTATACATCACCAAACACCAGTTCAATTCTTACGTCGTTCTAAAATATAATTGTATTCATATAGGTAGTTAAAGTCTTAGTACACCTCTATGACAGCAGAGTTCATCGCTGGTTATGCAGATTTATGCAATTAGCCACAGTACGCCACTAAAAGATTTCAGCAGTTCAAGTTAACATAATTTTGCTGTTTCTTTAACTTAAAGTACCTGTTGTAAACCCTCAACAGTTTAGGTGAAAACATTGAAAAATGGTGGTTGAAGCGAAGTATTACAAGTATAAATACTTAGAGAAGTATTTATACTTGGTACGCATAAGTGCGCCAAATGTTTTTTTTTCGTCCTTTTTGTTTTGTTTTCTTGTGTGTACGTGCATTTATTATACAATTGCGTGTACTGCTGTAAACTATATATAAGGCCTCAGTCAGGCAGAAATGCCATTCACCTCTAGCTCCCTACCGGGTTTGGCCCTTGAAACTTCATATAGACCTCAAACTTTCACTGCGTTTATATATGCGAAGCAAGGCGCGAGAATATGACGAGGGCTTACGAGAGCCTCTCTGCCATCCTTCTCGCCATTCGACAACGCACGGAACCGACAGCTTTGAGAGTCTGAGTTTGAGACGTCGTCCTGTCCTTTTCTGTTCCTTCGACTTATATGTTCATTTCTGCCCCAGTCTCGGGTTTATTCAACATGGTTAACATTTACTAGCTCGCCTACACCCTTACTATAATTATCTCTAACCGATACAGTCTGCGCAGAAGGATGTTTTTCTCTCTTTTTGTTTTATCGTTGCCAGCGCTTTCTTACGGTTCTTTATCTCGATGAGGAGGAAAACATGCCCTAAGAGCTCGAGTTCTACGATCCCGATCCGCGCCTAATGATGCCTAGATTTCAGAGTGTTTCCCAAGGCTCAATAGGAGTCACGTGGTCTATGGGTCGCGATTGCAATGTAGCGTGCGAAGGGGAAGCGAAAGTATCGATCGACTACGAGCGGTTCCGCCTTGCTCAGCCTCTCCGCCCGCCATCCTCCTCACCCCACGACGACGCGCGCATGCGCACATGAGTCCAGACTTGCGCGGGCAGGAGACGTCCGCCACTAAAGTGCCAGAGCTATCGATGGCTGGAGTTGCTACCTCTTTTAAACCCAGGCTCTCTATGCGCGCCCCTGGGTAAGTGCCGCCATCTATTAGGGCTTCAGCAAGGTGAAACATTTAGTCGCCAGTGCCATCTCGCGACGCCATCGCGACATGTTGAAAGTAATTTCAATCATTAAGAAAAACGAGGAGGAAAAGAGGTCTTGACCCTTTCACTTCACCCGAATATAAATAAAATCAGTACAAGGAAAATTTCACGTACATATAATACCTGTAGCTTTTATTTACTTTATTTGTTTATTTATTCAATACCCACAGTGCCTTTTCGTATTACAGAGTGTGTGTGTGTGTGTGTGTGTGTGTGTGTGTGTGTGTGTGTGTTTGTGTGTTTGCGCGCGGGCGGGGGAGGGATTTTTACACGCACGAAGAAATTTAACAGCAGGTAAAAGTAAAAATATTCGCAATAAAGAGAAAAATGAAAACAAGAAACAACAAATTGCTTACGACATTTTCACATTAATTGAAGAGCGTGTTGGTAACATTGCCTGGCAACAAAAGAGAAAAAAAACTCGCGACGAGTTTGGTTTATTTGTTTTTGTTGCTGTTCAAAAAATAGCCAAATTCACATCCCGCTTTTAAAAAAGAAAAGATTGCTATCGCGACATACGGAGCAAACACAAACAAAGCAAAATATATCACAATCATCTTTTCTGGCATCTATTTACTTTTTAAAATGTCTATCAATGAAATGAACTGTCTGCTTCTAATTGGCAGAAAGAAATTCATCATTTGAAAGAATTGACGCTATAGGCGAAGGCAATTGATTCCTTCACTACCTGTTTTTGGAAGAAAAATAAGAGCTACTAAATACTACGGTCTTACGACTGCGCTCGCGTACTTTGTGGATGTGATCCACACGAGTGGAGACATAGCGCGGTGATAAGATATACGTTTCACATGGAATACCAAACTGCGAGTGATATTAGCTATGGAATAGCTTTAAACGAAGCTTCGACTCTGAACGAGCGTATCCCGTTTTAACTTTTGTTTGGAACGCGTTACGCTAAAACCTCTTCCGTATTTCGGTTTTCCTCAAACATACCGAACTGCTCGGTTTTGCACTGTTTCTCTTTTATCTTTGTCAGTGTTAGTTGGAGGATCTCATGCAGTACAGGCATATTCTAGTACAAGACGCACGTTTGATTCTAGAGGAGTTCTCGAATGTCTAGAGGAAAGCGTCTAGTGTTTCGGGTTATAAACCATATATATCTGCCGGTTGTTTTCTATAGTGCAGTCCACATGTAGATGTCAAGACAACGATGACGTGAAATAGATGCCTAATACTTGAATTCAAACACGGTTTTCAGACTAACGCTGTTTACAACATAAGAAATATTAATAGGCGTTCGCTTTCTCGAGAACGAAATGGATGCAGTCTAATCTAAAACTAGTTTCATCTCCCATTTTTCACACCATGTGTCTATGTTGTATAGATCGTTTTGAAGTATGTAGTTCTCATTTTCACAAGTTATTTTTCTATACAGTACGCAGTCATCCGCAAAAATTCTCATAGACGATTTAACGCTCTTATTGATATTGTTTATATAAATTTTAAAAAAGCACAGGTCCCAAGACCGACCCTTCTGGCACTCCTGACGTTTCTTCCGCATTTTTTTATTCGTCGCCGTTTACTACAGTGTACTGGAGCCTATCCCCTAGGTATTCTGAAATTCAAGAAATAACTCGATGGTTAACACTAAAACTCGACATCGTATTTAGTAATCATTTATGGGAAACCACATGGAAAGCTTTACTAAAGTGTGGGAAGATACAATCAACATGTGCATGGTTATCAAGTGCTTCCACTAGATCCTGAGTGAATTCGGTTAGCTGCGTCACGCAAGACAATCCCTTCCGGAAACCATGTTGGAACAGATTAAATAATGAATGAGCGTAAATGTGTTTTGCAATAGAGGTATATACTACATGCTCTAGAATTTTGGCACAAACGGAAGTTAACGAAATCGGACGGTAATTTTAGACAACGCTACGAGCGCCTGACTTATGAATTGTGAAATGAAACAACGGATACTGCCTTCCAGTCAAGAGGAAGAGAACATACATTCAGCGACTTCTCGAAGAGCACTTTCAAATATGGGGTTATTGAGCGGGCACAGAATTTAAGCAGGGCAATTGGCAAACAATCGGGGCCCGCCTCCTTTGAAACACTTAAGCGTTCCAACAAAAATTAATACCCCGTGGGAATCAAATGAATTATCTTCCATAAGTGTGACTTCACCCTTAACAGCACTATCTACTGTGTCACTATGTACTGCTAGCGATGAAAACATGGAGCTAAAGTAATATTTAAAATAATCTGCTTTATCACTCGCATTATCAACGATAACGTCATCATCCAGGAGAGCTGGAATGTATACGTTATCCTTTTGATGTGTTTTTATGTGTTTCCTATGTTCTTTTGGATTTTCTTTAATTTTACACTGAAGTGATTCCAAGTAAGTTGATTCAGCTTGGGCTATTTCAATTCTTAGTTCGCCGTTTATTACCTTTAATTTATGAAGATTTTCAGCCAATACACTGTTATTAAATGCACGATAGATTCTTTGTTTTCGCCGAGTCAACTTGGAGAGTTGTTTGGAAAACCATGTCTTGTTTTTATTACGCCTTACAGTCGAGGTTCAGGAAGGGACAAGGCGCTCTAGCAGTTCCAGAACTTTTGCTTTAAAAATCGACCAAAGTTCTGTTAGAGGGTAGGATTTTACAAGTGTATCAAAAACCATAAAATTTGCGTCTGAAAGCATTGCTTATTTCCTCCGTGTGAGCTTTTGTATAGTTCCACGTACGTCTACTGCTATTGTTGTTACTTTTTATGTGCTGTACATTAATTTCGCAAAGAACAATTTTATAATCACTAATCCCCGGCAGAACTAAGGTGGACTGTACCAGCTGAGGCTCATTGGTGAGAAAAAATCAAGAACGTGGTTACCTCGAGTGGGCTGCAACACGGTCTGGATCAGTGCAAACCAATTCATGAAATCGGATATAACTGCATTCAGGCCTCGAGCTTTACGGAAAAGGCATTTTGCTGGTGCCATTTAAAATCGGGGAGACTGAAATCCTCACCTATAACAGTTCAATCGGATTTAATTGCTTCCCCGTGGTTGTGAATTCCTGACAATGCCTCTACGGCACTTGCAGGTGGACGGTAAAAGAAGCATACTGCCAAAGTATTTCCATTACAATGTCTCAGTTGGCTCCATACAGCTTCGCACGAGTTATCAACGAAAATACTGGTTGAAGGAATTCTTTGATCGACCAGGATAAATACACATCCTCTGTGACTATTCCCGTTTTTTCTCTAACATGCAAAGTAATCGGGGAATACCTCGCCATCTGCTATATCTTCGTCTAGCCATGATTCTGTACCGATAACAACAGTCGGGTTAACAGTATGTATTAGGCTATTGAAATCTTCAATCTTATTTTTAAAGCTCCGGCAGTTAATCACAATAAAGGAGACAGTAGTGGGCGAGCCAGCGCTCGGTCATCTAAACTTTCCTGCTTGGTTGACGTCATCATCAAAAACATATTTAACATCATTAGATAAAGAGCGTCACGCCTGAGGCTAACACATGTGTCTTCATTCTTGTGACTCCTCACAAACTGCCACAAGACCGTCTTTTCTTTCGTACAACCTCAGAAACATTTTCCGATAAACTGATACTATACTCCGTTTCACATTGCGTCCAGACGCAGCCGACGCTACGAGCTGATCGGACCAATCGGAAAGCATCAAAAGCGCATCATCATGGTGTTCGTTCCGTTTCCGTACGTGTTCTAATATCGGTGAAGCAATCATAAACAAGAAAGGATAGGTGACATGCGTTTTTAACGCTGCTTGATTGGTCCGATTAGCTTGTAGTGTCGGCTGCGTCTGGACCTAAGCTGAAACGAAGTATAGACCCTTTTAATTTTTTTTTCGCAGTGCTCAAAATCGCTTTTCTTTCTTTGAAAGACGCAGAGTTTACAATTAATGACCGATTATATCCTTCCGGAATTTTCCGATCCTGAGCGCTCTCTCAATAGACCGATCTCACCAGCCAGTCTGAGTTGCCACCGCTGCCGCAATGTATCGAGGGAACTTTAGTCTTTCTGCGCGTGCGCAGAGCACGAGGCGGCAGGAGCTGTGTCGTTCACTGCGGCCTGCTTCCTGTGAACTGAAGTTATGGCGACTTCACGCATGCGCCGAACGCTTAGTGACACCGATCTGTTATTGAAGGTTTTACGTCTAGTTTTGTTCCTCATATTTCTCGAACAGGTTTTTCGGACACAAACCATGATTCATAAGCCTTCGCATCCTTTACACCGTAAAACGGAAGGTTGCATCGCCTGCTGCGATTTTTAGGATGATCGATTTTTTTACATGACTGACTGCGTGACACACTGATGGTTGTCGGCAGCTCTTTTTACACTTGGTCACTGCTGATTCTAAGTTTGTAAGCGACGCAACCTGTGTTTCCAACAAGGAGAGCCATTGCTTGACATGTTCAAGAACAACGCTTTACGTTGCTTTTGTTGCTTTTATTATTATCAAGCCGGGCCTTAATCGCCTGTTGCCCACCACAATAAAAGCCATAACAAAAAAACAAAAAACACGACAGCCGTCGCAACAGGCAAAAAAACGCCCACTTACACGGGACCCCTCAATCGAATGCGACTTGACACACTTGTAAAGGGTTTGGGGTGGAACCGGCAAAACATATGCAGTAAAACTTGCACAGGACAAGAATACACTAACCTGCGTAAACAGTAGCAAGCGGCTTAGCGGCACTGCCATTGCCGCGCCGGTTCCACGCCCCAACGGTGCACTGGAAACTCCCTCCTTTTATAGAATGTTGACAATCGTGTAGCCACTCCCTTGTTTGTAGCCCGGCAAAGGGCATCGGTCGAAATCAGCTGCTTCTCACGTCCAGTTTCAGTCGTCGTTGTAATCCGGTGCTGCGTCGCTCCGCGGTAATTCCGTGCAAGTTTGTTGGCCGGTGTTATCGTCGATGTAGAATTGTCGTGATGAAACATCGGAAATGCCCCGCGTAAAAAGTAGCAAGCGGGTGAGCGGCATGCACTGCCATTGCCGCGACGGTTTCACGCCCCCTTAGTCGCAGTTCAAGAATTACAGATGTGATTGCCATGAGTGTTTAATACATTACTATCGTACCTTTGTTTCTCATTTACTGAATGAAAATTTGCAGCGAGTGGGTCTGGACTCCGGGACACCTGAAGGCTGTAATGCTGACACTGGAACGGCTGGAGTTACTGTACGCGTTGTCACCTCAAGAGTTCAAAAGGTCCGGCGCCTCGCGGAACATTACTTACCTTCCCCTTCACTTGTCGAACGCGGAGCGCAAATTCGTCTGCTTTATTCACAGGGGTTGCGATGATGTCAGAACGCCAAGCTTTTATTGGCTGATTGCAAAAAAAAATTAGTGGGTAGACCTTGAGGCATCTAGTATTGAGGTGCATACACTATCTTTCCAATCATAGCCAATCAGAACTCGGCGTCGTTTTGACGTCACCGAAACGCCCGCGCAAAGAAGCAGACGACCTTGCTCTCCGCACTAAGGGGACCATGAAATGAATTTCGGGCTGAGATAAATGATTTTGAATTGGGATTCTACTAATCACGTATCATTTAGCTGAACCAAAAGAAGACTGGTACATGAAAGTAGAAAGCCAAAAGCCTGCTTTTCGGTACAAAAGTTTGGAAATGTAGAAGACTATTTCATAGCTTCTTTCCTACGAAAACTCTCCGCCTTTTCACTGTGATTCATCAGCGGTGTCCAAGCAAGTCAGCCGAACCCAGCTCACGCATTTGCTACGAGTACTACGTCACTGCGCTCGCCAAGAATCAATCTGTCAACGAATATTTGGATTCGCGTTCGTGGCAAGTTGCACTTAACATCACTTGCGAAAGGCAAGTACCATTGTGTGCTTAAAAAGTACGATGGAAGCTGGCAGCATAGCCTCCTCTATACTGACAACGCCTGGCAGATCGTGACGTGATGTGGCACCGAAAGAGAAAAGGTAGAGCCGTTTATACTGAGAGAGTTCGGTCAATGGGCGGAGCTTGCAGCCCGCTAGAACCAGCGGATTTCGCGATAATGCAAAATGGCGTTACTTGTTTCTCTTCTTTATTCCTGAGAAATCGCATAGAGTTCCTATGAGTCAGAGCCACAAAATGGCGGACGGAAGTAGTCATTCCCCGGTTGTCAGCCTACGCTGCTGTGGTTGCCAGACTGTCAAAATCTCCTTAAGAAGACCAAACTCTCTCAACATAAACGGCTCTCCAAGAGTCACGTAACGGGCGCCCCGCTGTGGCGAGACGCCGAAACACACTTGTCCCGAGCGATGGAATGTCCGCTCGTGCTTCTCGCGTTCCTCGGGCTACCGCTCCTTTCCTTGTCGGGTTTGAAAACCATGTTTCGGAACCTCACCACTGCAAAAGCTGTGCGCTGAATACCAGACTCCCCGAGAAACGCTATGTGCTACCAGATCATCGCGCTCCAAATCTGCGACCGGTCACTTTATGACTCCGTCGTCGAACTGCCAGGCTCTGTGAGTATAGAGGAGACTATGCTGGGAGTCATTGGATCCGGTGTCGAAGCACATCACGACCACGTGATTTCCGATTTTGTTTTTGAGTTGAGGATTAACGCTAAGGAGGAAGAAATTGAGAAATTACTTCATGGCCCCTTTGAATGGGGCACGGAAACGAAATGACGTGAGCGCAAGCTCTCTATCCCTCGTTTCAAAGTCGGCCAGCGAGAAGCGCAATGCGTATCACGCTCGTGACGCAAATGTTGTTTGTTTGTTTATTTATTTTGTGGCGAAGAGGAAGGGGGGAGCCAGGAGATATGTGGGCCTCCAGTCAGGGGCAAGTCGCTACCTGGCTTTTTGGGAGAAGGGTAAATGAAGGAAAAAGGAAGAAGAAATGGTTATGTACAAGTTTGAACATCGGATGCATTGTGGTCCAAAATCCAACGGGCTTGTTTAGAATTGGGCTCGTGAGCAAATGAGTCCACAGCGAGCAGGAAGATAGCATCCGCTGTTATCGCTGTGCCGATCTGAGATGGCAAGGTCCGTCAATGCGGGGCCGAGATGGGAGGTTCCCATCTCGGCCCCGCACCAGATCAGGAGGTTGCTAACTTGTCGTGTTACATATTCACTCGCATACGTGAATTTAAACGTTGAATACTTGTCCTAGATCCGTCGTGCAAGTTTTTGTTTTGTGTCTGCGAACGTTAGAGTCAATCGGATAGCTCGACTCTCCCGGAGATATCGGAGGAGAGCACGAAAGGCCTTTTTGACAATTACCCGCGTTCCACTGGGGTTCAAAAGCTCTTGGGCAGTGGAGCGGGGAAGTTCAACTGCAGCGTAGGATCGCAGTAGCACTTTTCGGAGATCCTCATGGGTTGGACACAAAAGTAGTGCATGTGTTGTGTCTTCAGGATCACCACAAGTTGGGCATCCGGGATCTGTCTTGTGGCGGTACGTGACGCAAATAGTTCATGCAAGGTCAAGGGACCGCGGCATCTGAGCGCTCCCTATGGAAGAGCCTGCGTGACATCTCAGCCATTTTTCCACCCAATCGTTTTTTTTTATGCATTTTGAAGTACGCGCAATCCGGCGTCACTCAGCTCGAGCGCGTACCTTTGGCCAATGCATAGATGCATTTTACCGCCTAACTCACGCACCGAGTGCGCGAGAGCGTCACGCGCTGGCACTTTCAGGGCAACAATGGATGTCTTCACCCTCAGACAGACAGACATGTAGGCACCCTACTGAAGGCTAAAGCCCCTTCATGTTTGAAAAGTAGCGCAATGTTCGTCAATGCACGAGGCACGTGCAACGTGCAGCCCTTGGGAAGATCATGGCGGCACAGCGCAGCACTGAGCTAGATTTCAGACGCCATGAATTTCCCAGAAGTGGCGCGCCGCACATGCCTCGAGCATTTCTACCACAATAAATGGCGCCACTTTGCCCAGGATAGAGGGGCTTTACTAAAGGCTAGAGTTCTGTATAGGCTCCCTACGGGAGCTCAGAGTTGCGCGTTTGATTCCACGTGCCACGTGCCGCCCTCGCCGCTATTCGCCGAGATCCGATCACGTGAGGAGCCGGATCAAGTGTCGTGCAGCAAAGTAGACGTTGCACGCGCCCGGCGTACGTTCCCCGGCTTTTGAGCACGCCGCGCGCCTCGAACGCGCGCCGCCGCTATTTGCCGAATTCAGTCACGTGAGGGGCGGGATCAACATGCCGTGCAGGAAAGCCGGCGCTCCGAGTGTGAACGCGCAACTCTGGCTCCCGTAGGGAGCCCATACAGGAACTCTACTGAAGGCTAGGGTGCCTTCCATGTGCGCTTTGCTTGGGGTGATGACATCTGGCCATTTTGTTTCCAATTCTTCTTTTTATTTTTTGTTCTGAAGCACGTGAAAGAGCGTGTCCCTGCACGCGCTCGTGGCACTGACTGTGCTACGGCGACATTTTGTTTCCGGCGATTTCTTTGTATTTTCTCTGTGAGCGCGTGCTGTCGGCATCGGGTACTACAAAGGGTGGCATCACCCTAAACAGAAGGCCATTGAGGCACGCTACTGAAGGCCGAGTTTTAGCGCCGCCTAGTGTGAGGCGTTCTCACTAGGCGGCACAAAAACTCGGTCCTCCTCCCTCGTCGGGTTCTTCTGTTATCCGTGAGCGTGTACCAGCTGATCGCGCTTTCTGGTTTCAAGCCCATTCACGCTGCAAATGTTTTTCTCAATGTAAAGCGGACTGAAGGAGTTCAATTCGTTAATCAGTTTGCTTTTTTTTTTTTAGTTTGCGCAGCAAACATTAGATGGTATGTGGCTGCGCTTGCGCGCCAATACCAATACCGCGCGCCAATAACACAACCTGGTGCATAGCGGAAAAGACGAAAAAAAAAACGAGTTCCAGGCCACGCTAAGAGGCGCCGCTGAAACTCAGCCCTCTGGGAGGTGCGTGCCGGAGTGTTTCCAGATGGAGTGGTCGTAAGTATAGAGTAGGTCGTCGTCAAGGGTACTGTAGTTGCGAGCCTTGCCGCTTCATGGTGCCAATGCGTGACAATCTCGCCTAGTAGTAATATCTGAGGACTGTGCACCCGATGACTATACAGAGAAAAAAATGGGTTGTGTGTATGTTTATACAGTCTAAAATTTGTTCTGCCTCAACGGGAGACGAGTCTCCCAGCTGTAGATGAGCAATTTAGCCAGTGCAGTACAACCGCTAGCCTGGGGTTTTTAACGTGCATCACGCAGTAGTGATACCCGACCGCACGCCGGTACGATACTCACCCAGATCGAAACGGGCAGGGCTGGGGATTGAACCCAGGATACCCAGGATCCTGAGTTCTGCAGCGCGAGCTTTCGCTCCACATGCTCCGAGCTGTGCTCTAGCATAAGCTCTAGCCCACTCGGCCACCGATCTTTTTTTTTTCGTTAGTGCATCTATGAAGGCCTCCACATGACTTCCTCTTCCTTCATGAAACGTCATCAGGAGTCGGATGGCGCTAACTCGGCGATTGGGCCCGAGGCCCGACCTTCAACGCGCTGATTGGACACGAGCCCCAGCCGAACACTGACACAGCACTCGTGGCCAATCTCACGCCTCGATCGATCTGACTGTGATGACGCGTGCGGAGGCCTTTGACTCGGCCACCCATCTTCCAAGATTTGGAGCACAGCCCCTTTGACTTGCGTGCGTGACGTCATTATGGCGCCGCTGGTGGAGCGATATCTGACGCTCTGACTGTGCCCCTTGAGTCCGGTCTACGTCGCCATCTTGCGCAGAAAACAAAAATTCGCTGTTGGTTACTTATCGTGACGTGTTTGTAGAACTAAAAGGAAAGCTCCCTGGAAAACTGAAATATTTTTTATGCTAGTAAATGAATACGGGCTATCAAAAGAATGGACGTGGGATATGTAATAAGGGCCAAGGATTCCAAATAGACAAAAAGACGCTTTGCACGAGGTGTGCATGGGCGCCGCCGTAACTGACCTTCAGTTTCTGTCTCGTCTTGTTCCGTTCGCTTCACTTCATCATTGCCACAGCAGGGCGGGTTATTGCTACTTTAGGTGCTCCTGTGTCCTTCACTCTAGCATAGAACTTTGTGGAGGCTGGTCAACGCCCGCTTCAGTGGCTCGGCATCTCGGTAAGATAAGAGAAGATCGGCAAATGCGGCTTATACCCCATTCACACGGTCACCATAAAGGTACCTTTAACATAGGTCTCTTTGCTATCGGCGAGCCAGCCTGTGCTCTTGGGTCGCGAGCACACGCCACGCGCGGAAGATCGGAAATTGATTGGCCACAGAGAATAAAGGTCCCTTAGCGTAAGGTACGTTTATACCCCATTCACACGGCAGCGTAAAGGTACCTTTAGCTTAGGTCTCTTAGCTGAAGGTACCTGTCGTAAATGGCGTTCTTGATCACACGATAAATAAACGGAGCACTTTAAGTTGATGTCGATTGCATTCCTGCTAAACCGCGAGAGGAGCACGTGATAAACAATTATACCTCGAAATCGGTTTCACGTGCAGTTTTTGTAGTGTAGTGGTGGGAGTTTGTTGATAGATTGGGGGAAAAAGAAGAGGAAATAAAGGTGGAGAACAGTGATGGTCGCCATCGCTTGGCTCCTGTCTCTGCCGCCTTTCTGACCATTATTCACCATTTCAACAACTCTACATGCCAGTGACACTATCGAAAGGAATGGGTGACGACGAGGATACAAGGACCTGGGCGGGAGAGTTGGACGACTCGTCTGGAACCCCGAACAAGAGCTTGCAGTGGTCCATCGCGTTCGGGTTCGTAGAAGACATTGTTTTCCACGTGCCGCCGCTGCTACCTGCTAGCTGGAGTATGCGTTCCTCGTTGATGTATTATTCCATCGCATTTGTGTCCACAATCATTCGTAATTCGCTACTTAAATATATTCAATTTGTTATGATGCATTAAACAAGATATATTTATATAGCTGTGATTTTTATTTGGAGTTCTTGGGTCCGAGGCTACTCCCTGTAGCTGTAAAAGGAGCTCGGCGAGCTCCGTTTAACACTGAGGACCTCCCTTAGCGAAAGGGACCTTTATGCGCCGTGTGATCACGTTCTCCAGCTCCCTTTACGACAGGTACCTGGGCTAAAGGCACCTTTACGCTGCCGTGTGATTTGGGTATTACAGTCGTGTGAATGGGGTATTAATTTGGCGCGTGTTTAAAGCGTCCATAGCTCAGAAATTTGGAAAAACGTTTCACGACTGCATTTAAGATATACATCGGTGCATCTTAGATGAGCTTGAGGTTATTTTATAACGACGTGCAGGTTTCAAGCGACAGAAGCATCGTTTCTTCCTTCGATAACCAGGACCCGTAGAAACTACTTAGCGCGGCGCGTGAATAATCGCGCAAACTGTCCCGTTTTTAGACCGTTTTTTCGTGGCGGCCGCCATTTTGAATTTTGACGTAGCTGAGTTTGGGGCAAAATAACAATCACTTTATTTGCCGATTGAAAGACGCTAAAATTCAATGGTTTCGTGCCAATAGTTCTACTTCTTTTCTTGAGTGTACTTTTTTCTTTGTCGTTAGGCCTTATACTTGCTACTTTCGTCTTCGTCGCCCAAACCAACTACGTCATATTTCAACATGGCAACCAGGAACAAGGTGGCGGCGCACTTATAAAAGGGGTTAGAGTAACTGTATAGGCTATGCTTGCAGAGCCAGAGTATCGCGTTCCACTTCCTTGCGCCACCAACCCGTATTGGCAGAGAAGCGGTCACGTGCGCAGAGCTGGATCCAACCTTTATGAGGGAAAGCGACCTTGCAGGCGCCGAGTTTCGGGCGGAGCATGTTTTTTGCTTTGCGTTGGCGAAAATACACCCTACACTAAAATATAACAAACTGGAAGGTTCCTTGACCATTCAACATTATGTGTAGCCACTGGATACAGCGTAGTCGCGTTGTTTTATAACGCGAGCGATGTTTTGAAACATGTTTTCAAAGTCTGGGAAGCAGACGACTTCGGAAGACAATCGCGTAGCTCGCGCTTCGGGGCTCTTGCAGAAGCGACGGTAGGCTTCCCGCAGTGCGGCCTTGGATCCAACATGGCCGCCCTGGAAGCACCATTGTGGTACTCTGTTCCGCAAGGCGGAACATATGCAATTTTTTTATAAGGGGTATCTTTTAACCGTGACATCAAAACGCCGAACAGACAAAGGTGGGTATTTTTTTTTTTGCTCTTCGAAAAATAGCGAAAAAGGTTCGCTATTTTCTATTTACCAAATATTAAAGTCGCAAATATCCCAGATCACTCCCCAGCTTTTATATGAACAATGAAATAGGACTAAATAAAACCAGAAACTTTAAAAAGTTCGTTATTTACCCCCCGCAGTACAGGCGCACAGACCAAGCCAATCCAGTATATCCACCCGATCCTGCACTCTCTATCTGGTTCCACTTAGGCTCCGGTGAGATTAACGTTCCACATATTCTTTCCGGAGCAAGTTTTTTTTTTTATGTGGATCGGGGATTATACGTGGAACGCCGGCTGTCTTCGCTTCATTATCTTTTCCGTGTAAAACTTCCAGGAAGTGTTTTATATTTTCTTATTTATCGGCTAGTACCTGTCAATTACCAGGAACACTTATCCGTATAGACCACAAAGTATTTACGATTATCTGAAACACTGCTCTGCATAAACTACAAAGTTTATATGGAACACGATTTTTCCTGGTTAAGTGGAACCTTTTTGCGAAACAACGTTCCGGTTGGAACCGCGAAACCTAATCGGAACGAGGTTAAGAGCTTGGAAAGGGGCCAGTGCGACTTTCTGCAGGACGGACGCATTCAGCACTTCCGTCCCAGACTGCACAAAGTTCGTTGTCCCAAAGAGCACCGATCGCGCCATCTGCCCGGCCGCCGTGTCGTAGCGTAGCACGTTGTGTTTGTCGATGGGCACGCCATTGAGCGGATCTCTGGAGTTGCCTCCGCGATGATGAACGAAGAGGTGCACTGCCACCGCCTCCTTCCGCCACTGCGGCCATGTCCCGGGCACGTAGAGCAAGTCGAAGAGGTACATGCCGACGGCGAGGCTATGGTACGACCGGTGCACGAGGTGTCCGTGATGCCTCAGAATGTCCAGGGTGGGCAGGTCGCCGGCGTTCCAGTACCACCTGCTCTTGTTGTACCTGGAATTTCGACCGACGCCTTCTCGTCAATCGATCAGTTTGGGGCAAAGAAAATGCACGTGATTACTTTGTTCGGTAACTATGCCGTAGTCACAGACAGCTTACTCGTCGGTATGCAGAGCGCAAGTTCGTCTGCTTCATTTGCAGGGGTTGTGGTGACTTCAGAACACCGAGCTCTGATTGGCTCTGATTGAAGGATCTAGTGAGTAGACCTTAAGGCAGCTTGCTTTGAGGCCTGCCCACTGTCCTTTCAATCAATCAGAACTCGTTGTTCTGACGTCACCACAACCCCTGCAAATGAAGCAGACGACTTGCTCTCCACATTCGTATCGGCTAACGACGCGACCTCCTTGGCTGCGGAGATGCTCGCCAGGTCCCGAGCTTCCCGAGCTGTTGCAACCACTGATCTCCACTAGAGGGCTGGGTGGCGCGTTAAGCAAACAGGTATGAAGCCACCGGAAGTAAGCTGCTTGTCCCGAAAGTGAGCGCTTGACAGGCTTTCCCACTCTTACGAGCTGTGGCCCAAACAGTATCCAAGGTGCTTGATTCTGCTGTTGTTATATCGAGAGAACCTGCTTGTTGTGAAATAACAGTTCATGCAGGCCCGAGAAGTCTTCTTGGAAGCCATTTGATATGTGAGAATTTCGAGATTCTAGTTGATTAAGTGTACATGCCCCACATTCAAATTCCAGATCCTCAAGTTTGATTATTAAAAGGATTATTAAATCCCGCGTAAAAATGAAAGAGAGCTGAACCAAAACATACTACTAAATGCACTATAAAACCAAGCAGGCACTCGACTTCCGGGACAAGCATTAAAATTCCGGTAGCTTTCTCGCGCCCGACTCGGAACGCGGCTAAGTGCCATCCAACCCCCTATAGTAGAGATCAGTGATTTTACTCTATTTCACTTGAGGGCCAACCGCAGCCAGCGCCCCAATTCGATGAGACCAATCAAGGTGCGCCAAACGTGCACTGTCATGGCGCTCAGTTACCTTTGTAGGTTTGTCATCACCAGCTAAACCAATCACGCGAACTGGAAAACAGAGCAGGATTGCGGTGCATTCACACCGCGTGCTTTGTCTGATGGCACGAGACACTTAGAAAACAATGTAATAATTTTTGTTTCTCTTGGTTGTTTCGTCTTCAAGACTACTGCGTGACCTCATGGTGCTCATTTAACATCAATGCCGACGTACGCGACCAAAAGCGTCGCTGTGGTCGGCTTTCCGCGATTGGCCAAACCACGGGCATAAGATCAGTGGTCAGGCTGTCAGTTTCGACGGTGTCGGTTTAAGAACGCGATGGCTTCTAAATTCACTGTGCTGATTAAGCACACCATCGAACTTGTCGTCGTAACTAACGATAAGTAGCTAGAGTCACGACTCGTGATGTGACGGCGAGGCAGGTCTCGGTCGAGACGTCACGGATGGAACATATAAAAGGGCGCCACCAAAAGAGTGCCTTCATCGTGGCCTAGAGACAAGCGCTTTTGATTGAATGGTTACATCTCAGCCACTTTTCCGCCCAATCGTTCTTTATTTAATCTCTGTTGACGTGCGTGCAATCGCGGTGTGACTTAGCTCGAGCGCGTAGCCTTCTGCTGATGCTCAGACGCCATTTTACCGCATAAGTCACGCACTGAGTGCGCGAGCGCGTCACTCGCTGGCCCACTCAGTGCAACAGAGGATGTCTTCACCCTGTGACAGAAATGTCGGCACCCTAATCTCGACGCTCATGGCTTACAGCGACACACATACGTCAGGCTGACTTTTTATCAACTTTGACTGTGTCTCCCTTGAGCTCACGATGACTGCAACTTTAGGCCTATACTCTTCGCTTGCACCATCGAACTTGTCTTTCGTAACGATCACAACCCTTGGGTCAGCTCTTGGTTCAGACGTCACAGCTAGGAACCCGTGCTGAAGTGACGTTCGTCATTCTGGGGAATATCGTTTTGAGCTACGCACTAGCTCTCTTTTTTGCAAACTATCGTACGTCGGACACCTTCCGCCTGGAGAGAAGCGTTGAAAGTGATCGTGGAAAATATAAGCTAAAACAGCCCTCCATGATTCTTCGCTTCACCTGTCAGTTTTAAAAAAAAACTTTGATACAAGCACGCCTTGGAAAGCAAAGCTTAGGTCTCAATCTTTACGCTCTCTCACAATTGGAGAAATAATAGAACTTGGGGAAACTGTAGGGTTAGGAAGAATCCGGGTTCAGTGTTTCAGCTAATTTTGACCAGGGGTATAGGTAAACCGGTTCACGAGCTGACTGTGACGAGCAAACGACGCAGCTCACCTTCGATATAGCTCGTGGTAGAGCGGCAGAAAGCGAGCTTTGGGGTGCGCAATCAGAATCTGGTTCCCGATGTAGGCCCCCTTGGGCCAGCCAAGGCTCATCTCGTAGTGCCGGAAGCGGTTCATAGACCGCACCACGAACACGTCGTTGTCTAGGTAGATCCCACCATGCTCCATGAGTACCCGGATGCGCAGCACGTCCGCGACATGCTGCACGCAGCCAAACTCCAGCCCGAACACGCTCTCTGGAACCTCGATGGGCACCAGTTGCAGCGTCGGTATGTCCGCAATCCACGACGCGAATTGTCCCTTGAGCTCGCAGGGGCTGCAGTGAACCAGGATGCCCGTCGGGTTCTGGTTCAGGTACACGGAGCGGATACAGACGGCGTCCCAAAAGCTGACTTCGGGCTGGTTCAGTCGAATGAGGTGGACCACGTTGGGGACGACGGGTTTTTGAAAGCCGGTCACGTTAGAAGCACCGTAGAAGCTCGACCGAACCCTTGCGTGGAGCATCCTTCTTGGGCCCGGTGTCAGTTGGAAGTGGAGGCACACCAACACCAGCACCAGGATTAGGCCCGAGATGGTCAGAAACCACTCAAGGGAAGTGGAAGGTGATCTGGCCATGGCTTCGAGATCAGAGCTGTGCGTGATTGGAACCTTCTTCACGCCGGACGAGTCCATGGTCAGGGCTTTCTGGGACATCGGAGAACTTTTGTACGGTCCACTGCCGGCCTACCACTGCTACAATCTACGAGAACACGAAATATAGGAGTCACTGCCACGACACCACGATAGCGCGACTGGTGAATCGAACAGTTGCTGCTGTTGTTGTTTCCGAGCCTTTTTCGAACAGTTGTTGCTTCCATACAGTTTATGTGGCACGCGCACGCATGTCATCTTCTTTTCGTCGTAGTAATGGTCTAAAAGAAGCGCCGAGAAACTGAGGGAAAGGAGGAGACGAGGGCGCGCGGGGTCGTCCGAACTGCCTATACGTTCGCCATCTGTCCGAGCGCAGCGGATGCTACGAGGGAACGGGACCAATCAAGCAGCGTCAAAAGTGCAAGTCACTAAGCTTGTTCTGTTTATGATTGGTTCAGCGAAGATAGAACATGCACAGAAACATTACGAACACCATGATGGTGCCCTTTTGACGCACTGTGATTCGTCATATAATCTCGTAGCATCGGCTGCGTCTGGACGGAAGGTGAAACGAAGTATAGTTCTGGTTGGAATGGTAAGTGGATGACTATGGATGCTTTGCACACGCGCCAGATTACAACCGCCATTGCTGACCTTCCCTTGTCTTACTCAGACGCCGAGACAGTGAAGCGAGCGTTGCCGAGCTTCCACAAGGGCCAATGATGGGGAGAAGGACAGTAGAATGTAAAATGGCAATAGCCTGCCGTGCTGTAATCACGATGAAGTGAAGTAAACGTTATAAGAGGAAACGAAAATGGAAGGTCGGTTATGGCGGCGCCAACGCACAGCTGCTGCAAAGCGTCTATTCTCCGTTGACACTTTAAGCTGAGACTAGAAGCTCCGCCTAGAGCGCGAGCTTTCTGCCCTTGATAACGCAACTGTGAACGCGCAGGTACGCCTAACCAAAGCACTAAGGAAGCCAGCGAGCTCGTGCTGAAGGCGGAGCTTCTATGTCCCAGCTTAGCTTAAGGGTGAACGGAATATAAAACTAGCTCGGTCTAACCTCATTTCGGCGCAAAAAGTACAATTAGTACTCCTGTAAGACGGCGCCCTAAAGCTTTTTTGAATAAATATATTTTACACTAAATGATATTCTCTAAATGAGCTGCTGTCAAACTGCTGACAGAAAAAGCTAGTTTCAACCAGATATATTCATCTCTGTAATTTTTATAATCTCTTAGGACATTACAAGTTAATAGTGTTTATATTACAATAGTAATTTGAATCGCAAAAAATTCAGATAATAAAAAGAAACATTCGCCAGAGGCTTTTGTGTCATAAACCACTACGGAAGCCTTAAAATCTTTGACAAATATATATTACCGTAGTTAAAATCTGCACATTATTTATATTTGAGTTTAGTGCTTTATATTTATAAAATATTTTTCTTGATTTTTACAATCGTTTAAGACATCACCAATTAATGGTGTTTATATTACAAAAATTATTTGAATCTCAAATAATTCAGATAATAAAAGAAAAGAAACACTCGCAAGAACCTTTTGTGTCATAAACCACGCGAGTACACAAAATATAGACTAAACTATATCCGGTAGCACTGATTACCGAAACCTTGAAATCTTTGAACAAATGTATCTTACCATAGTTAAAGTCGGCACATTATTTATACCTGAGTTTAGTGCTTTATATAGGTGACACCTGAATGAAGAGTGACCGAGCAAGCGAGATGGCGCATCTGAGACGCGTGAAGAGGAAGAAGACACAGGTCGTCTCTGACGCTATTCGGATTTTAATTGGCAATGAAAGCCTTTATTTAGGTACAATAACCTCAGACAACGCCTGAAAAACGCATGCCGAGGTCACTCCATCAAAGTTCTAACTGCAGGGAGACAAAATGATGCCCTGCTTGCTTCCAAGGTACAAAAGGACGCTAGAGAGCTCCTTTTCAGAAAATGGCACTTTAGGGAAAGGTGCATTGACGGTGCCGTGTGGCACGAACTCTGGTTTCCTTTGGTACCCCTGGTTACCAACACTAAAATTCAGTTAGTACTAAACAACTAAACCACAAACATTTCCCAAAAGATCGAATTCTAGACTATACTTGAAACTTTTGAAGGAAATGAGCACACGAGGTAAGTTCGCCAAAGAAAAATAGTGTTATGACTCGTTTACGAACTTGCGACTGCTTACGACCGAGCACGTTACGACCTCTTGTGATCTTTTACGACGAGAAAACTCACTGGTGCTACCTATCGGGTATCCATGGGGCACTCACTTGCGATTTTTGTATATTTCCTATTTTCTACATGCATCATTGATTCATTATTCAACTATTGGCTTGAAGTGTTTTTCGACAATGTTATAGACGACCATTTCTCAAAGGTAGTACATGTAGTTGACCTCGCAAATACTTTTTGTTGTTGTTTGTTTATGTTGGAGTGAAGGAAAAGGAAGGAGCATGGAGATACATGGGTCTCCACTGATGGGGCTATAGTCGCTAATGCATACTGATGCAAGACCTTCGCTCTAGTTGAATGCAGTCACAGGGCCTCCTTAGGGATGGCGCCAACGTTGCAGTGTGTTCTTTTTTTGTGAGATATCAGAAGATCTCGTAATGCAGTCAATCGTAATAGGTCGTGAGCAGTCTGAAGTGTGTGCATCTGATTCACCATCTTTAAAAACACCGAATACAGTCCTATGACATCGAAGCTTACGAAACTTGACTGGATACCGACGCCAAAAACTAATAAAGACTGGGTTTTCTCGATCACCGTCGTTTGCATCTCCATCTACGCTTTCTAATGTCGGAGAAAAAATTTAAGTTTTTGAGGTATCGGGATGTCGAAGAACGTTGTGTCAGAGTCCAAGCATACGAAGTGATTATCGCCTTCAGGCATGCAGAAGGTCTGTAGTTGTCTCCGAACTAAAGAATCTGGCAAAGTGACCGGTCTCAAGGCACTATTATACTCCAGCCTTTTTTACCAAGAAGGCTGGCCAATTAACGGCTACGTCATTAATTTATTACGGTTTGACAGATGTCGATAGCCGCTGATTTTGCCTTCTCTGTTCTCATCCGTGCGCGTTTTAGCCAAAGCATCGCGCGAAAATTGGCGGTACACCACATCAGCAACAGGTCGCTTCTTCCCCTGCTCTTGCTTATTGTTGCGGTTGCAGTTCCTTTTTCAGCAGAAGAGCGGATAAAACAGTTCAGGCTCTAAAGCATACGCTGGCTTGCAGCACCTGCTCGAGCATACTATATTCAGCAAACCTGCGAAGACGCATGCTCGCCACGGCAGCCAAACGCGCGCAGAACGCCGGGTTGCCATTTCCACGCATTGATATTGTTTTGTTCGACATAGCGCTTTCTGGTCAGTGTGCGCGAATCTGGCTGCGGGCACATTTCCCCGCTGCGAAGTTGCGCCGCCCGTTCCTGGTTCCATTCGCGAACGCTGGCCTTGCGCGCTTCTTGAGCGCGGGATTCAAACGATAGCGCGGACGTTATTTTTGCGGCGGCTAACGCTGTTGGTGCCAGCTTGATGCCATCATTGCCACGCACCACCGGCGCACGGCGTTATCTTCTCCCACATCTTTGGCAAAAAGCACGGTCTGGTGCTCGGCTTCCTCGTGTCGAGGCTACGGTGAGACGAATTCCCTCAGTCAGCGCTATAAGCGGTAGTCAGGTCAGCAAACGCTGACGCCACAGGCTGTTGTCCCATCGTACTAACGCTTAATGGTATTCGCCGCGCTACCGCCAGGCTGCCAGGCCAGCGCGTGGTGTCCTGATCCAGCGTCGCCGCGCAGCCAGCACGGGCATCACGGCACGCCGCCATTTCAGCGTCAGGCGGCAAATGCGGCATCTCCAGAACGCCGCCGATTATCGTTCGCCATAAGTTATTACAGCCAACGCGCAAAAATATGGCTGGCTGGTCATGCCTGTTGCATTTTTAAGCCAGAACAGCAAAGTCATTGGCTGGTAATGACATTATAAAGGAAAAAATCAGTGCATTACGGCACCACGCCAGTTGCCAGCTCATCATCACAAGTAACGCGCATTGTTGTTGAGCTGTTTCTCAATCCACGCAGGCAAATAAATATTGGTCAGTTGGCGAATTTTCTTTCAGTCGCTCAGGTCAAAAAGCGATTGCTCAAACGGCTTCAAATTTTGTGTGTTTGCCTGTCGGACCACTGTTAAAACAGACGGCGGTGTTCTTTCCAGCATGGGAATGCCTGCATTACCCAGAAAATGAGATTCGAGCGTATACGCATTGAGGGGGACGGCAGAACCACTACGTTAACGCTGGATAAAAGTGCTCGCCAGGCCAGGCGGTCGATACCGACGAATCCGCATGTTGATCGATTTACCGTGTCCAGTACTGCGGGAATGGCAACCTGAGTTCCAGTAGTTCAGCGCTCTTCATGCGCGCCAGTCTGCACCGTCAGGGGCTGAAGCTGGGTGCGATAAAGCCACTGACAGCAGAATGTCAAAGACCTTCACTTCCATTTTAGCTCGTTAGCTGTTTTTGGTTCAGATGTTTCTTTAATGATCGCTAAAAATTTGCCGGACAGGTCATTTCATCCAGCCAGCGGGGTGGGCTGTGCCAGCAATATCGCTGCCACCGAGAATATCAGGCTGGACTACCGTTCGCGCGGTCAGTTGGTTTGCTTCCAGGCTGTCGCTCTGGTTTTCCACCTTTATTGAAACAGGGTTTGTTTTAAATGGGGCGAAGTTCGCCATCGCTCGATAACGGTAGCGTCGCCTTAACTCAACAGTGCCTTTCTGCAATGCCAGTAAAGGTATTACTATGCGTTAATGATGCTGACAAAGAGTTATTCTATTGGCCTCCGTGAAGGTAAAGATTCGCGCGAGCACTACTTAAAATTTTACAGGGGCTGAAATGGAAAATT
The DNA here is from genome assembly GCA_037355805.1 of Ixodes ricinus. Classification (NCBI taxonomy): domain Eukaryota; kingdom Metazoa; phylum Arthropoda; class Arachnida; order Ixodida; family Ixodidae; genus Ixodes; species Ixodes ricinus. Next base: position 22,414 of record JAZHYW010035506.1, read on the forward strand.
ACCGTACTGTCTGTTGTTTACCTTCAGTCCGTGAACCTGCTTCGTGGGCTTATCGTTTTATTATGCATCCGCTCTACTGGGGCTTGCTCGCATCTGCGCGTTATCAGATGCCAGCAAAACCTTTACTGGTGCCGCATTCTGGAAAAAATTTTCGCCCTGGATGTTAAAAGCAAAGGTTATTGCTGCTGCGAAAACCAGTGATTGTGGCTTTAAAGCCTGTTACAAGATCAATGCGATCGGTGATTTATCTTCATATGCCTTCTGTGGTCTGGCTTAACTGTGCTTTAATGGGGTGCTGATTCTCGTCTGCTTGCAGGTATGACTGGTCTGCAATGGATCGGCTGGCCGCTTTTTTTCGCGTTAAGCAGCTTTGAAGTTGAAAGAGATGATCAAGAAGATCGTCAGATGGTAGAGATTAATTTGCGATGAATGGCTGAACAATGGAAAGCGAGAAAAGCCTGTCGCTGGACGCCTGCTTTAATTTGTTGATGTCATCTTCGTCTGTTGTTCATTCTTTCAATGATGGTGGTCAGCGTTGATCTTACTGTTTATTCCTCCTCGTCGCCGTTCCGTCGCAATATCTGGCCAACTTCGCCGCTGCTGCGCTCAACATCCGGTGGTGATAACTGCAATTTTACTGGCATTTCCCGGCCTGGCAATGAAATTTTATCTCATCACATCCGTGGTATCCCCAAAGTGGCAACGCGGCCGGGTTTGCAAAATGACGGTCATGTCGCATTGCGCGATCTGGCGTTCGTTAACCAATTGGCAGATGGTGTAGCACGTTGCGCGTCATTACTCTATCGTGGTGGGTATTAACTCCTGCTCCCGGAAGTTCCATTGGCTGGTCAGCTGGAAAGTGACCTGCGGCAACAGGTATGTCACGCTGCACCACGCCAGCATTCCTGCTCCAGAGATGAACCTTGGCGACATGTGCGCCCTGGCGTCGTCAGCCGTGGCCTGAAGTGCGCCAGGCGCGATGGCCGTATCCGCCAGGGCAACATATCGTCAGGCGCTTCCGTTATCGCGAATAACTGCGAATACCCGACAATCAGGCATTGAAAGGCGCAGCCACTTTGCCGAAATCACTGGTGAAGCTCATGCCAGCGAACATCAGCCTGAAGTCGAGCTGGTGCTGCCGCATTACCAGAACGCCGTCTTTCTTCCGCATCCACACCGGTTGCGGCGAAGGTGCTGTTGAACGTTAGTGCATCAGGAAAAACCAGTGATAACAAACCGGCCTCATCGTTTGTGTCGCCACCCGTCGTACAGGCTGCTCTTGTCGTAGAAAAAGGATGCAGAAGTGTTCCGGCTAATTCTTACGAACTTCATACCGAGACGCGTCGGATAATTAATGGTTTGTCCAGAGGACGCTAAAGGTATCGTGTTCCGGGCATCTGGAAACGCTGCGGAAGCCGTTGTTGTCCGCGCCACGCAAAAATTAACGGTGGCGTCAGGGGCAGCGCTAAAATATACCACCAGCGGGGCTCGGCGTGGTCTCGACGTGCCTCAGTCCCCTAAGCAGACATCCGCCTCCATATATTGGTGGGGGCCTGCGGTGGTGGGGGGGGGGGGGGGCTTGCTGGTGGGACGGCGGGCTGGAAAATATGTTGTTCCGTTGGTGGTGCATCACATAACTCTTTGGTTCTCCATCTAACAATACCGGCTTTACCACAAGTAATGGGCTGGTGACTTCTGGCAGTTGGTACATTCAGACAACAACAAATTTACCTGTATCTCTGGGTTCATAAATTATTTTTAACACAAGTTGTTTTTATATATCGTTTGCTCTGAGGGGGGGGGGGGCGGGGTTGGTGTATGTTTGTCGCGCTTTTTTTAATTGGCCTGCTCCTGATATTTTCTGTATTTTGAAACGTTCTGTTCCTTTGTTTTTTAACCTTGGCGCTGCATTCATTAAACAATTTCTCAGTATTGTAATTTTTGGTTCTTTATATCCGGTTTTCTGAGCGTTGTTTTATAATTGTGTTCTCATGTAGCTTCTATAAAATGTTTTGTATTGTTTACATCTATGAAACCATTTACAATGACTGTATGTAGGTTCCTAATTTTTGAAACGACTATGTATGCGAAAATTATTCTTATTTCTTTCGTGATATTCCCGACAAATAAATAATCAAGATGAAAGTCAAAGTTTATTAAATATCATCATAGAAGGCGCGCTCTAGTGAGAAGAAGAAAATTGAGAGAAGATCTTTAATTGATTTCTAATCCTGGCGGCTACGTTAAGTGAAACATTTCTGACTTAGTGACTGATACTGACCAGCGTTTATTCCAGTTGTATGCATTTTATATCTAACTCAGAAAACAGAAAACGTACTTATCTATGAGAAAAATAGCATAAAAAGGGGAAAGTATGTATTAGTGACTATACAATTAACGCTGATGACGGAGACTTTATTAGACTCCAAACGTCATGGTCTGTTGTGTATATTTTACGGAAAATAAAATAAATAAATTATGTTTCTCCCCGTATTATTATGGTATATTTCTATTACAATTTGTTATAAAAAATATAAAATTTCTAAGATATATTAAATAAACATTTTTCAACGCATGTTAGGTTATCCCCAGCATATCATTCACCTAACGCAAACAAACGAAAACAGATGTGGACGACGCCGAGGTCATAAACATACCAGAAAACACAGTTCGACCGAAGCAAACTAAGGTTAAAGCTTTCTACTTTGTGTCTTTATCGTTTTTTTTCTGGGATGAAACCGCAGTATGCCTTCTTCGCCAGCACCTTCGTTCTGCACTTCTACCACTGCTGGCGGCAAACGCGGCCTGCGGCTGGGGAGAACAACAACATCGCGAACAATATAAGCAACGCGTTTTTGGAAAACGTCTTTATAAAAAAAAAAAAAAGGTGGGTTCTGCGCACTCTTTTAAAGTCTATAAAGAAAACACCAGACCAAACTCTTGACTTTGCTGCCTTGGTGCCTCTGCGGCCAGTAAATTAATTTCTGGCAAGCGAGGGGACTGTATTTGTCACCAATCCGGCCAGATCAAATCATACTTTGTGAAGTCATGGCTCACGGGCTGGTGGACTTGATGGGCTGAAATAATTGAAGGTGTTATAAATCTCAAGGTGTATTCAAAAAATTAAAAAGGCATTAATGATTTTTTTGAAGTATTATTTGTTTATGGTTCATTGCCCTGTTTTTTGACTCTTCTTTTCCTTCTTTCTCGCCATCTCATAAAAAAATTTTATCCAGTTAACGGAGGCGTACTGGCTTCAAAAATGATGCGGTTAATAATGCAATTAATTCTGCGAAAATTTAGCGGTGGGCAGAGCGATAATGTTGGTCGTACATCACCTGTTTCATCTCCGGGAATGCTACCTGGCGTCATCTGCGCCCGTCGATTGTCTTTCATATTTGCGACGTTAATATTCCCGATGAGCAGTTCGCCCTCGTTACGGTCTGATGGTTTCAGGTGGTAGCTCTTGTTCCGTTTGTCATACCCTTTTATGCTGGTTGGCTCAGCTGATATGAAGCGCTCCTGGAAATGAGGAAGGTCCTGTTCAGTACCGGATGAGCCAGATGTTTGCCAGTCGCTTTCGTTATTTCGCCAACGCCTTGTGGTTATGTTCATTAGCCTACCTTGTTCCCTGTCAGGGTTATTATCGTAAAACTGAATCAGCTGGCACGAACGTATTTTGACCACAACGCAGACCTGGATGTCGTATCTTATCGACCACATGAAACGAAAACAGCTGAACATGCCATCAAAACCTTGCTTTTTCAACAGATGACGCTGCGGCGTTGATCTCAATGCCTTCTGCTGGGTGTCGTTGTTGACTTCGGCTTGCGGTGACTGTAGTTCACGTCCGGTGATACTGCTGCTCTTATCGTGCAAAATCGCCGATATTCAGCGCACGAAGAATACCAGCCAAAGTCACCAGGTGTCGCCATCTTTGCCGCTGTTGTGATTTCTGCGTGGCTTCAGCAGGTGTACGTTCAGGTTTGTAAAGACGACTCCAGCCCATGTGGTTAGCGGTATACTGCAGGCTCGGTACGTCCACTGATAATATCGCTGGGTAAAAAAATGGTTATTCAATTTTTGTTTTGACGCATCTCGCCGCCAGGCCTTCTGCCGCTGTCTGCCCGGTCTTTTGATCCTGGCGTTCCAGCAGCGGTGGTGGATGTGGCAGACGCCTGTTCTGCTGTAGCTCGCTCTCCAGTGTGTGACAGTCCACGGAAGCTTCCGCAGACGGAAGTTGGCACGCCGTGAAGACTGCGACACTCGCGTTCGGTTGTGCTTCTTCGCGAGCATTTCCACGGCCAACCGCCAGGATCACGACAGGCAACAGCATGACACTACGGCTTCTGTGACGTCATTTGTTGCCACTTCGGAACCACTTTTGATGTGTGGGCAACGTGGGACGCTAAACGCACACCGGTTGGAGACACGCTCCAGGCACCATACTTATTATGTTCGAATATGTCTAACACCAACTGTCTTCGGAATTCCATTTTTATGGCCCTATTCGACCAGAAGCGGACTTCCACCTCTTTGACGTAACGTCTGCAAGAAGGGCGCACATATCCATTTTTATGTCTGTGAGCTTTTTTTTATAATATTCATTTTTAGGTCTTTACGTTCTATATATAAGATGTTTTGATTATTCATTTTCCTTTGCTACGTTTGCGCTTCAGGAATAAATATTATAAACCACATTCGACTTGATTTCGTTGCAAAATGGCTGCATTACGATTTTTATAGCATCGTGTAAACTATAGCAATTTTTTTAATGTAACTCTTCTTTAAAAAAAAAATAAAAAAGGCCGGATTTCCTTTTTTTTTTGCGTTTAGCAAAAATAATCAGGAAAGGTCCATGAGACCGACAGCGTTTAATTTCATACAATTTTTTTTTTTTCATTTTGCTAGGCTTTTGAAGATCAAGATCTTAAACTGTCAAAACTCGCGCTCTGATTTCTTGTCACCTCAAAACACGACGAAATCTCAACAGCTTAGTTTTTTCAATATCCTTACGAACAGTAGATAGATGATGTAATACAGTGCATCTCAATGCGTGGCCCCAGCTCTTTTAAATCGACCCGCAAAATGCTGCCTTCAACCTACCGCGCTACGTTTGCGCGCCGCGTTGCTCACCTGTGGTGTACCCTTTCCTATAAAAGCTAGAAAGAGAGAGCTTACCTGAGGAAAAGTGAAAAGAAAGAGATACGGCTCACTGTTATGGATACTTCGAAGCGCTTACCCGGTCTTCAATCAAAAGGCGCGCCTCGTGTGTGAAGACCGCTGATTTCGCTGCTGTCTCCGTAGGAGTCAAGCCTTTTTCTTCTTTGTCTTTTCCTCAGGTAAGTTTGCTCTTCGCAAGTTTTATAGAAAAAAGGCACCACCTGTGAGCAACGCTGCACAAAATCGTAGTGCGATAGGTTAAGAAACCAATTTAAGGTCGATTTAGGCAGCCTGACGCTATTCGTTTATGATGACACCCGGTATGTATATACGATTCGTAAATATCCTTATATCTTTAGTATATCAATATTATTACGAACAGTAGACGATAGTAGCAGATGACGATAGTTAGACAAATGGCTAACATGATGAGAGCGGCTGCGCGTCGCTGATTATTATAAGAAATGAATATGAGTAGATGGATGAGGTTGCGTACCATGCAACTTAACCTGAAACTGAGGTTACCGGAATAGAAATTTAGAAGAAGAAGGGACAGAAACAGGGAAGAAGAGGCGTCTCGGACGCTAGCTCAAAGATTCGTTCAGTCCCACATCCTACAAGCTATTAACTTTTTTTATAATGATAACCTCCGCTTTGGATAGTTAGTATCAGTATAATCCCAACAGGGCAGGGAAAATATACTCCAAAGTATTCTGGAATATAAATACAAATATATATGTATTTTAAGGCCAAAATAATGACACTCAGATACATTTGTCTTTTATGTAACCGGATATTTTTGAGATACTTTAGTACAAGCGACAAAAAAGTATTCCAGTAGACAGATACAAATACACTACAACCAATACACTTTTTTTCCCGAACAGTGCCAGGAGGTGAGGGTGCAGTTCGCGGCGAACGCAAATGGTGGTGATTATTTCTATCTTTATGACAGTTGCACTCCCGCTGCCTCAGGCTCTCTTATCTCTTTATAGCTTTAAAATCCAAAATGGCACCGAATAAAACAAGGGACATTGCTGAACTTAGTTAACCGGTGGAGGACAACGACTGCCTGCCATGCTTGACGAAAAGGCTGTCATGTTTGGATCATTTCCTCCTCTCCACTCGCGTCCTTCATAGCGCTCGCTCTGCTAAAGCGCAAAGAGTAGAGGGCTTTCTGTGAGAGCTTATCTTATTGCCGTGTTTTCCGGACTATAGTCCGCACAAGGTGTATAGTCCGCAAAAATCGATTTCAGCTGAAAAAAAAAAGAATCCTTAGATAGTTTGCATTCGGTGCATAGTCCGCACTTCGTACCAGGATTCCAACGCAAAAATTATCACACACAGCACATCTTGACAAATGCCCGCGGTGTAGGCTCACAAAG